>OZ023212.1:56488479-56623479 GCA_963995525.1 Escarpia spicata
TTGTTTCAAGAACAAGTTTGGCCCTGCCTGACAGATAACCTCAATCATACGCACGCACGAACGCACGAACGCATGAACGCTTGATATGTGACTTAACCATTATTTTAATAAGGTATACCTAATGCATTCTAGCTGGTGATGAACCATTTCTGCTAAAAGGATTTGGCATTGATAATTAATTTCGTATGTTAACAAGTTCAAAAGCCGCTGTCACTATGACCAAGCTGACCAAAAGAGTATGGGAAAACAAGATGATCACTGAGAACATTAAGATGAATGTATACGGCAGCGAATCGTACCTTACAAAACAGAGCCAATGGTATACCATTGAATACCATTCGGTACACTTTGACCATTCAATGGTAAGTCAGTAGGACACAGTGGTATTTTCAGTGGTATTTGAAAATACCATTCAGTACCATTGGACCATTCAATGATAAATCGGTGTCTCAGTGGTACTTTCAATGGTATTTGAACATATCATTCGATACCATTCAATAATAAGTCAGTATGTCTCGGTAGTACTTCCAATGGTATTTGAACATACCGTCCTGTACCACTGGACCATCCAATGATAAATAAGGTTTCACTGGTACTTGATAAGGTATTTGAATACATAATTCAATGAAACACCTGTGTGTTTCAGTGGTACTCTCAATGGTATTTGAATATACCATTCAGTACCACTGGACCATTCAATGATAACTTATGGTTCAGTGGTTCTCGCAATGGTATTTGAACATATCGTTCAATACCATTGGACCATTCAGTGATCAATCAGGTTTAAATGGTACTCGCAATGGTATTTCAACATATCCAACCCCAGCCCAGCGATCTGAGCGGCTGTCAGGAGGCATCCGTCGGCACACGACAGCCGCCTGCCAGCCGCTCTCCAGTCGCTGTTGCCCCAGTGAGAGCATCCGTTGGTTATTTGGACGAGGCTATTCGCAGGGCTGGTCTCTGCGAATTAAAAACCATTTCTTATTCACAGAGCTGAGCTCTGCGAATTAGAATTCGTTTCTTATTCACAAAAGCCAGCCGGCTCTGCGAATGTGCACGCTATAACGTAGTTCGCAGAGCCCAAGGGCCGGTTTCATGAAGCGGCTGAGAACGTTCTTAACGCTAAGATGATTGTCTTAGTAAATGACATGATTTTTTAAATATATAAATTAACATAGGAGTTTAACCAAACACGCGACGCTAAGTTATAGCCTAACTTTAAGGACACATCATGAAACCGGCCCCCGTCCTACAAATTCGATTTTATTTCTTATTTGCAGAGCCCAGCCAGCCAGCTGGCTCTGCCATTTGCGGTGTTAAGCGTAGTTAGTAGAACCCAGCTCTGCGAATTAGATTCCACTTCTCATTCGCCGAGCTCGCGTAGCCAACCGGCTCTGCGTTTGGCGCGGCCTTTTGCAAATTTGGCCCAAGTGATATGTTATTGGGTACTTGGTGTTTCTCTATAGAAACAAAGGTATTTTTGTTCTATTTCTACATTAAGTTTCACTATGCGTATGAATGTTTTAGTAGACTTTGCAGTTGTAAAGACATTCTTCGATATTCCAGTGTCTACCTATGCGACTTTTAAATTAGTTAGGTGCAGTTACAATGTCTGGTAAATTATTCTGATCATTGCTACCGCTCTTAGTTATTACACTGTTATATATTCCAAGATATTATTAACACAACGCAATTATGCAGTCCAAAAGCAATAGAACTGTTTTATTAACTTGTAAACATACATACCCTGGTATTTCAGCACTGGCCTAAATAGTAACACACATAACATACTAATACGCGTAACACTTGCCTAACTATTAAAAACTAAAATCCTTTCACAACATATATTCTGACAAACATATTACATGAAATATCGACGTCAGCATATTAATACAAAAATCATATTATACACAGATGGTACATAATAATACACAACGTGCTTGCCTACATATCAACACATGGAACATAGCAATGCAGAACACACTAAATCCATCACAAATGCACACACAACTTATTTCACGCACTAAAACCCTGTCCACTTTTGACTTATGAAGGGGGGAAAGCCTAAACGAAATATCGTGTACGGAACAGGGAAAAGCTTCAGAAGACTCATAATATGTACGTAGGAAGCATAAATCTGATTGATTGTATTAAAATCATTAACACGGGACGTACTATTTACTTGTTTAAACTAATAACAACTGAAATCCTGCCACAGCTTACTAACACATTGTTAACAACATTTTAAAATACTTTTCTTGATTGAACTTCTAACCATCTGGCAAAGATACATGTCACAGCACATTTCTTACACACGCCTCCACGCAAGCACACACGCACGTACGCACGCACGCACGCGCGCGCAAACACAAACACACACATCGAATGGGCACTTTCAAACTCTTCCCAAGACCGAAATTGTTTTCCTAGCTGGAAGTCACCCATGCTGACAATGCAATCACCTAAAACAGGAATGTAAAAGACGACTTGGCTTAATTATAAATTAACTGATCACCGTATTGTCCTCTACTAGTAGCAATACAAATAGTACAATTGCGTAAGTACTTCACTCCAACAAAATTTCTAACCGTTTATTTGCGGAAATTTGATAGAATATGTGTTAACAGATTTAGCACATACAGCTATATATTCTTTACTGAAGAATTTGATAAGGTTTTTGATAAAAAAGTAAAACACGTTTGGACGAACCTAAGATTCCAATTCTAATTCGCAGAGCTAGGCTCTGTGAATTAGAATTCGTTTCTTATTCGCAGAATATGTGCGCTATAGCGTAGTTCGCAGATTCCAACTTGGCTCTGCGTCTGTTATTCCTCAGTTACGCTTATTTTGGCCAGTCATTGAACAGACAGCGCCGCATCTTGCGACGAGATCTATACGATACTTCAAGGGAAAATAACTGAAGAGAGACGACAACTGGCCTGCCTAATTACTTGGTCCTTCAATAATACACAGTTTTGTAAATAATATGATCCATTTCTGCACTGTAAACGATGTGAATGGATGAAGCATACATATTCCTACATGTTGTCAACAAAATAAACATTAAGCATGATAATTTATCCCAAAACGTATATATTTTATTACAACACTTACCTCGTGGCTTCCATCTTTGTTGGTTGGTCGGCTCTGCGCTGAAAGGCGCAATCTAATTGGTTGATCGCGGGCTCTGCAAATAAAATTTCATTTCTTGTTCGCAGAGGGCCGGTTTCATGAAGCGAACTTAAAGTTACGCAATTACTTAGCGTCACGTGTTTGCATAAACTACTATGTTAGCTTATATTAAAAAATCACGTAATTTACTAAGACAATCATCTTAGCGTTGAGAACGTTCTTAGCCGCTTCGTGAAACCGGCCCCTGCTATGCATGCAAGTGTGCGTGCGTCTGTGTGCGTGCGTGCTTGCGTCAACAGTTTGATAGTCGTGGTTTGATGTGTATGTTTTTGTATATTGGGCAGGGGTGGTGTATATATGTGGGAATGTGTGAGGGTGTGCGCGCGCGCGCGCGCGCGCGCGTGTGTGTGTGTGTGTGTGCGTGCGTGCGTGCGTGCGTGCGTGCGTGCGTGCGTGCGTGCGTGCGTGCGTGCGTGCGTGCGTGCGTGCGTGCGTGTGTGTGTGAAGTATCAATAGGCTTTATGGCTGCTACAATATACATTTTGCCGACAAGACGCGTCACTGTTCTGAAGACAAATTTGTAAATTCTTTCTTTGAAGTAATTATTTACTTAGGCCTGTTTTCTGAGGGCAATAGGCCAGCGACCATGGTCCTCCACTCTAGTCCGTTTGATGCCATTTTCTCGATTTCTCTGCCGATGTATCCCATCTGCTTTCTTTCGCTTTCCGTGTCTTTCTGTCGGGTGTTTCTTGGCCTTCCTCTTCTTCTCGTCCCTGGGGTGTTCCATGTAATTGCTTGTCGTGTGATGTTTGTTGTATGTTTCCTGCGTGTATGTCCTAGCCACCTCCATGTCATAAAAGTAAAAGTAAGTTCTTATATGGCGCAGTTTGGTGTTAAGCTTTATTTGTTTTGCCTTCCAAATGGCCCGTGCGTGCATGGTGCGTGCGTGTTTGCGTGTATGTATGTGTTTGGTATGTGTGTGTTTGTGTGTGTGTGTTTGTGTGTGCGTGCGTGCATGCGTGCCAACGTGCATGCGTGCGTATGATACAGGTAGGCATATGGTGTCTCTCGAATTTATGTCGTTTTAGCTAACGTTGTGATTTTAGTGAAGTAACTGTAGGCGTTGTTGCTAGTACAATATATTTTGTCGATGAGATGCGTCACTGTTCTGGGAACAAAGGTGTTATTTATTTCTTAGAGGTGCCCGCATTATAATTGGAAAAAACCCTGCCCACAATATCTTCCTAAATGCAACTATAATTGAGATGACGTATACATGAGTGTGCATGGGTATGGGTACTCGGTATGTTAAACTTTTCCTCCTAGACGATTTGCAAAGCAGACACCAAAAGTATGGATTCATGTTTTAAAACATCGTCAACATACCTATAAGTAGTGTAGACTATATTTAATAATGGATGCCTTTCTAACGCAGACGTATAGCTCTAGGCGCAATACTTATGGAGAACACTTGACAGACGGAACTAACGATACGTAGGGCGAAACACACAACTAATTGTTAATTGTATTGACCGCGAATAGGAAAATATTGTGACAAATAAAACATGGTCCGAATCGTATCAATGTTCAGTGAACAGCTGAATATAAACAGAAGTACGGACGCCAACACAGTGACAAAGACACGGTCCTACCTTCCGAGCCGAGTAAGTTTCGTCGATGCTGTGTGTTCTGCAAGGGATGCATCGATATGACAGTTTCTAAACGATCACACCTCACTTAGCATAATCTACGTTTTTCTTAGCGAAGTTGCGGTTAAGCAAAGTATGAAACTTAGCCATGACGTTCTTCGTGTATACATAGTCTACAATAAAGCCCGCCTGGTTTTGTAGTGTCCTTGCACTGCAAGTTGCATTCGGAGATCGTCCGTCTTTTAAATAAAAATTTCCATGAATCAACATCCCGCATCTATGTCACTTTCCTGAACACCATTATAAACTTGTTTCACATATTATGCAAGTTTAAAAATTGGCGTAAAAGGCGAAACATTATATCTGCGGGCTTAGAGGCTTAGAGGCGGACTAAGATATATTCGGATACTGGGGCAAGTTTGAATTGTGAGGTCCCCACCATGAACAAGGAGCTCTAGGCCCTGGAATAAACTTTGCTCTAACCTGATTACCCTGGATCTCGGGACCCTGGAATGATTTTATTCTTACTTGACCGGGGCTTTTTTCTCACTTCAGTGAGCCCCGGGAGCTCTGGTCCTTGTTTTTTTTATCGGCGCTCCGGGAGCTCCTGACCGTGGAGATGTGACCCAGTCAGGGACGAATCCATAGAGAGTAGTCTAGGGGATCTTAGAATTGTACCCCTCTTGATGATCGGCAAAAAACCTCCACTGAACCAAATTCATATTGGATAGGCTGAGCCGGTGCTTCAGTTTGACTCCGCCGTCGAATTATCGCGGTGTCGCGAAGTCGCCACTCCGCCGTCGAGCTGTTGGGTCTTGACATTGGAAGAGCTAGCGCGGGGGTGTTATTGAAGATTTTTTTTGTCAGAGCTTCAACACCACTCTTCCTTCGCGCTGTCGGATCATGACATCGGAATACGATAGGGGGATGCTGTTGAACATTCACTATTTCGGAAGCTCACCAAAAACCTTCAATTGCACCCACTTGAGACTTACCTAAGCGGGGCCACATTCCAAAGTCTAGGGGGCACTTAACAGGGGCACATTCCAAAGATATATGGGGCACCCACTCTAGCTAGCGAGACCAAAAGAATAGGGGGCACGTGCTCCCAGGCTTCCCCTGGATCCGCCTACGTCAGTTATGGTGATTCGCAACCGGCGTCCCAAGGCGCGCGAGGATGGACGCTTGTCGTGAATGTGCAACATAGAATTGGCGCATGCTTATACTGGCGCGACTTTCACAGGAAGTTGCACACTGCGTAGCTACGGAGTGACGTATTAACAATTGGTGATGACGTCATTTTTTCTCACTTGACAACCAGAGGCGTACGAATTTGAAGTAGTTCTGCGGCAATTTATGGATAATAATGACACCGCCCCCTTTGCCTTTAGGGCGAGGCGCGGGCTTGATGGAATATCCATTTGGTATAATATTTGTTATCACACTGGCGTCGCTCGAAGGCTTCAAACACGTTTCGCATATCGCGATATTACATCGATATGGTTTTCAAGTATATGATCCGTAATGGCGAGTGTTTTGTTCCGACACGATTGTGCGTTAACGTAGCATAATCGTACGCCTTGATCGTGCTGTATAGGTTTATACAATGGTAAAGTTATTAATTTTGGTACATTTCGGCTTGGTTGTGGCAACGTCGGTACTCTTGCGTAGTGAATTATTGTCCCGATCTGTTTTGCGACTTTACGACCGCCACGGTGTTTACGTCTCGTAGACGAACGTTTGAAGATACCTGGTTGCATTTGCGGAAGTTGACAACAACCTTGTCCTAGAATAACGCACAACTGACGCCATTGTTGACACATACGCGTGCTGAAGTGCGTCTTGCGTCACTGCGTATCATCGGCGGTTGCACAGAAGTTGTTCGTTGTCCGGTGTTATCCAAGAATAGACCACAGCGTTCTGCTTGACAAGTTTGCAACCGGTTCTCAAGGCAAGTGTAGACGAATGTCGATTGAAAACCCTAACAGTCCGGCATCAGTAATAATTTTCAAGGAAAATATAAACGTCCGAAGTAATGTCTGTACCTTTGTACACGCACCTGAGAAATATTAAAACGTTCCTTGAATTGAAATACGTCAAACTTGTATCAATAAGACAGCTGTCGTGGGAGCTACTGCCAAGCACAACACCCCAATACAATGTTATGCCATGAATATGTTTAAAAATAAAATCGACACACACCTCAGAAGGGCGGTATACATGTAGATAAAAAAGGGTTGAACGCTCGATAAGCCAAAAGTTTCCCTGTCCACCTGCCATCTAGAGTTAATTATCTGCGTGGCAATCTTGTTAAATAACCTGAAGTTATGCGGACGCAGCGGTAAAAAAACTGTCAATAACAACCCCCATCTTCTGATGTCACAGTTGTGCCAGTTAAGCAAGTGGAGAAACTGAAGAAAAGTTGAAGTGAAGCACAGCGGCCAAAACTTGTTTTAATAGACCCCCCCCCCCCCCGCCCGTCTTCCCATTTCATCAGTTGAGGCGAGGTAGGAAGCAACGCTAAAGAGAGCGAGAAGACGGTGAAATAGCGGCTGCGCAGTGACGAAACATTTTCAACAGCACCTCCATCATACTCGCCTTCACCTCCCAGTCTTCCGATGTCATCAGTCGAACAGAGACAGTGGAGAAGCTGAAGTTACGGCGGTGCAGCAGCAACACATTTTCTGCGACTACAGCATTTGGTTCGGCTCAAATCGAGAAACCCTCAACTGCACCTTAAGTTAAGCCTTAAGACTCACAAAAATGTCTGATTACACCCCGGCGAGGTTCACAAAAACTCATTGAGGCTCACAAAACGCTTCCAATTATACATCAACCAACCCCACCCCCTCCACTGCAACAGCAACACGTCTCTGGATGCAGGTTTTTCTTTGTGCGACAAATAGTGGCGATACATCACGGGGCTTTGTTAATCAAGGTTGTAGTTCCAACAGATGAGACCACTGCTACCAGCAGTCCACAGGTCTGCTGAACTGGAATGAAACGTAAGAAAGTTCATTCCAGCACGACACAGACGCCTACAAACAATTATAGCTGTTGATGAGACGGTAGTTGTTTGAGTGTCAACATAGTGTGCTCGCGAGATCACTCAGAATAGTTAGTTTATGGGTATATGTCAACAAAATCCCAATAAAAACTATTGTACGTAATATTTTATCATACCTTTACAGACGTATGTTACGTGTAAACATCGAACCAAAACAGACATGCAAATAATATAGTTATTGTTATAAATCTAGGATCTCCATGCATAATCTTTGCGCATCATCTTTGTCAAACACCCACACACAAACACGCACCCGCACGCACGCACGCACGCACGCACACAAGCACACACGCACGCACACACGCACGCACATAAACACACACCGTGACGTATGGCCCTCGTTCACATTTTACAACATTTACGTATATTCGCACAAGGCGTACTAATTCTGAGACCCCTCTATCCCCTGAATTAATGGCCTACAGCCACCCTGAACACATTGACATTGTGACCCGAGGAGGAACAATTATGATACCGAATTGATAAAGCGCTCTTTTCGTACATAAAAGCCTGCTCAAAAGCGCTGTACACAATCAATAGAATAATCATAGACAGTAAAAACAAAGCATAAAAACGATAGCATGATAAAAAATGAAATATTATAGAAGATTGGATATAATAAGATGAATACATATATATAGACTGTTTAAAAATGTAATAAAAACTAACTAGAAAGAGTTAAGCACCAAAATGGGTCAGAAACAAATGTGCTTTAGCAGCCTCTTGAGAGTGTTCAATGTTTTTGCTTCACGAATTGAGCCGGTAGCGCATTCCACAACTTGGCCGCTGAACACTGAAAGTTTATTTCTCCGTAAGTAACTGTTCTAGCCCTTGGAACTTCTAGTGTCACTGAATCCATGGATCGTATATATAGCGTTCCTTCTTGGTTGGTACACATTCAACATGTCCGATGTACATCATGGAACCTGTCCATGTAGGGATTTATATGTGTGCATTAGGATTTTAAATTGCACACGATAGTATTGTATAGTACGACAGTATTAGGAGAAGGTCGAATATATTAAGTACGTCGGGCACTTGAGCCAGCTTTGCAACTAAATATATCCAGATCTGGAAGGCAGTAACATGAAAACAAACTAAGAACACTTATTTTGAAATCTAGGCCTATACTTTCATACAAGATCAGGCAACAGCGGTTCGTTGTAACGGTGGAGTCTGTGCTGGTGTACGGATGCGAGTCTTGGACACTAACAAAGACACCCAGAACACAACAGATGTGTGTTTTTACATGTATGTTGCAAGCCATATTCAACATTAACGGGGAAAACACGTGTCACTTGTATAGAGATACAAACGGAATTACACAGAAGATCCAAGAAATAAGGGTGAGATTTGCTGGACATTGTTGTAGACATAAAGATGAAATAATGATTGCATCCAAGACCATCCCGTTGCAGCAAACACATGGAAGAACAAGTCAGACCAGATTATACATTTATTGACTCGCTAAAGGAAATGTGGGGTTGGAACCACGGGAACAAAGGACAGCGTGGGGACACGAAGAAGACTAGTGTTTGGAAAGAGAGTTCGACCCGAATGACCGACATGAGTGGAGTGAGAAAGTAGGCCCTTATATGTAGATAACATACTATTACAACAAACCAGACATTGCTCCCTGGTTCTCGTAATTGGTGTGCGCAAATTAAAATTGGGCTGCCACGTACGTCTTGGAGTGAGCCACCTTTGCACTGACTGTTTATTCGTGCCTGCTGGCCCCGCTGTAATACATACACTTGTGTATTGTACCGTGTGTCTGACAATATTGCCGCACTCAACAAATCAACAGCTGTAATTGAGTTTCCGCCAGGAACAAACAGCTATAGACGTGAATAACGGCACCGTTTTCACAGGAAATGGCACCGTTGGCCTAAGTTGTCATTATTTGGTTAATTCTCAGTTCGCTGACATAAGCCGAACACACAAAATGTGAGGTGATTGTAACATATCGTGACTCGACTATGTAATGGCAGTGTGGTAACTCTATACGTTTATTGACGGCTTCCCGCTAATCGCGTGCATGCGCAGTTAGTACAAGCCTGAACATTACATCTCCCTTTTATTCAAAGACATATTAACTGTACTGTTAAACAAAATGTATGGTCCTTCAATTCATAAATAGTTAATAAATGTGAACGTGTACTTATGCAAGTGTACGATTTACCAAGTATATACGCATTTATGAAGGTCCACGTCTGCTTCCATTTTCTTGCCATTATTCACACTTATAATTAAAGCTCAAATTACTGAAATTATTAAACAATCAGTGTCTTTGGCATTATGTGCTTCCTCGAAACTAAAATATAAAGTTCAGCTTCTTCTTGCGAACAACTCTTCGTGCGCGAACTACTACTGAAACACATCTAAAGTTAAATAGACTGTAGGGTAGACTATCTGCAGTCTTGAACTAAACAACTACGGGTCACTCAGTGATTATTCTGCCCTGGTGGGACTGAAACGTCTCAGTCGCGACGTTTGCCCTTCGGTTAACCTGGCTATAGTTCACAAGTCCAGGCATCTTGATGGCTTGCTCACACAACCACTACGGGTCACAATTCCGGTGGGGGGCGATGGGTAATTAACGGGCGCGCTGCGAACGCTAGACGCGGCTTGTGATTCTTCAGGGCTGCTGCTGTTTGAGTAACTCCCAGATTAACATTTGTTGATCAGGCTCGCTCACTGCATATTTCTGACCTGACTCTGGGGTATACCCGTTCCGCTCCGAACGTAGACAGTCGCAGATGTCTTCTGTTGCGCCTGTGCTTTTTTTTGTTCCATTCAACGACATACGATCGAGGAGCTAGATGTTGGCTTACAACTTTGGCGTGTAGCTATTTCTTGTAGCTCGGAAATGGAGCCAGCCTCACTGGATCTCCTGACAGAAGTACACGGAGATACCCGTCGACTTTCCGGTCGTGATAGTAACGCTGGTTCTCTTTGTCCCGGTCCAGGCTGCGTCTTACTTTTGTTACGTCGTAGGCAGTTGGCTTTTGAAGCTCTCTGACGATCGGCAATTTGTTTCTAGGCCTGCGACTCATGCATACCTGGGCTGGTGACATATTACAGCTTTCCAGCGGCGTAGTGCGGTAATTTAGCAAGGCCAAGTGTTTGTCTGTACACTTTCGTCAAAGTCGTTTCACAATCCGTACCGCTCTTTCTGCCACACCGTTCGATTGTGAGAAGGCAGGCGATGACGTGCAATGTTCGATCTGGTAGTCTTTGCAGAACAGCGCAAATTCGCGAGACGAGAACTGAGTCGCATTATCAGATCTCAATTTTTCTGCAATACTGTGCAGACTCATCAGTGATTTGAGGGCATCAGTTGTCGCTGCGCTGTTCAAATTCTCGAGTTTTTCGACTTCTATGTACTTCGAATAGTAATCCACTGTGATTAAGTAGTTATTTCGTTCCCACTCGAAAATGTTCGCAGCTACCTCAATCCAAGGCAGATTATTATTCTGGTGCGTATTACACTCAGCGCAATCAGTGACGAGATTTTCGATTTGTTGCGTCATCCCTGGCCTGTATAGTGCTTCCCCTGCTCGTTGCTTACATTTCGTTATGCCCATGTGCGACTCGTGCATTTGTGCAAGCATGTTTGGCCTCATGCTTGGCGGCACCACGATTCTCATACCTTTGTACACTACACCGTCAGATACAGAGAGTTCGTCAGGTATTGTCCAGTACATTCTGATTGTGTGCGGTGTTTCCTGCTTTGTATCTGGCCAGCCCTTGAGGATCACAGCGTGTAGTTCGTTCAGTTCATTGGCTGTGTATTCCTGGAACTGCTTGTATTGTGTATTACGGCGATGAAGTTGATCATATTGACCATGACAGACTCAATACCAGGTACTATATCGGGCAGGTGGGCATGACTCAGTGCATCTCCCATAGGGATTTCTTTGCCTGACTTGTACGTCACATTCAGGTCGTACGGTTGCAGTCATAGCAACATTGCTTGTAACATCATGGGCGCTGATAGCAGTGGCTTTGAGCATATAGCCTTAAGTGGTTTGTGATCGCTCTCAACCGTTGTAGTGTTTCCACAGATGTGGTAATGGAATTTCTTGCAGCTATGCACGATAGCTAACATTTCCTTTTCCAGTTGAGCATACCTCATCTATGTTGGTGTGAGCGTTCTCGATGTGTAGGCTACTGGACGACCGTCTTGTAGGAGGACTCCTCCTAGTCCGTTGCTACTCGCATCACACTGTATTGTGACATCTTTTGTCACATCGTAATACGCCAACACTGGCGCACTGCAACAAAGTTCCTAAGCTCTTCGAAGCTTCTCTGTTGTGGCTTGTCTCAGAGAAAATCGACGTCTCGTTTCATCACATCCCGAAGTGGAGCGTCCACTTTACTCATGTTTGGGATGAATGTCAACGGCTATTGGACACATCCAAGAAATCTGCGCACGTCTTCCTTGCTTTGGGGAACTGGCATTTTGTGTACTGCACGTACGTTCTCTGGATCTGGTTGCAAGCCCTGGTCTGTCACCAAGTGCCCAACGTAATTCACATGTCGCTGTTTTACTTGACACTTGTCAAAGCTGAGCGTCAGGTTACATTCTGTCGCTCTCTCTACGACTTTCCTGATGATCTTGTCGTGCTCCTGTGGCGTTTTGCCTGCGATCAGGATGTCGTCCATGATGGCCCGTGCGCCATCAATGTCTTCTAGCAGGTCGTCCATGATTCATTGGTAGATTTCTGGAGTCGATTTTATGCCAAACGGGAGGCGTAACCACCTGTATCTTCCGATCGGCATGTTGAAAGTCGTTAGAAGACTTGATTCATAGTCGAGTTTGATCTGCAGGAATCCCGACTTTGCGTATATTTTGGAGAACACTTTGGCACCTGGTATTGATGCTATCACTTCTTCCACAGTCGGAATGGAGTAGTGCTCTCGTCTAATGGCTTTGTTGAGGTCTTTGAGATCGGAGCAGATCTTCAACTTTTCATTGCAGATAACAGTGACCATGGAATTAATCATGTCAGTGGGTTCTGTCACTTGCCATCAGTTTCCATTTCTTTCAGTTTCGTACGTATCTTTGTAGACAGTGTTTTTTTTTGCTTACGCGGTACAATAGAGTCGATCTTGAGGGAATACGTCCCTGTGAGCGTACCTGTAGACAGACGCGTTCAGCTTCGTCACGGTGACGTAGAGTGGATGCTATAGGAAGAAACAAGAAAGCCCAGGAAATATACCATGTCCTATTCAAAATCGATAATTCCGCAAGGAATAAGTAATAAATATAGCAAACGATGTCACGATGTGTTTCACTTATGGAAGGAGTTTGAAAGCAGACATGAAACGGTGGTAGGCAATGACAGAATGCTAGAGCAATTTCATAACTTGATATATTCACACGATGCACACATTAATATCATTGTTGGTGTGTAACTCAAAGAGTCCGGTAATTTCTGGATCTCACCTGGAAGTAGAGGCCAATGATTTGATGAGCATGCCCAGCTCGCACTGGGTCCGCGCCGTACCGGAGAAGCAGCAACACGGCGGGGGCGTTGATGGAGTGACAGGCTAGGAGTAGTAGGGTACTACCCCTGCTCAAGAATATCGACATCTCAACAAATAGCACCTTGGAGTAGTAACTTGTGTATAACGGTTGTGGCAGTCGGTGACGCGAAACTCGCTCAGCTCAACCGGCGCTGTAATGCGAGTTGCTTGCGACAAGAAATACTCAAACACCTCCAGGTGGCGTTGACTGATCGTTCCGGTCGTGTGCGTGTTCTGGAAGGGATATTATGTGATTGGGTCGACCTCAAACGGGAATATGAGCGGGTCGAGGAAAGTAACGAAGCGATCGAAGCATCCGTCGCAGAGGAACACCGACAGTGTGTCCCTCAGCAGTTCCGGCTCGTCGTCAATGTTGTACTTCTGGCAGAGATGCGCCGCTAGGACGATCACCGGATGTGTAGTGCACACGTGAGTTCCCGTTGTGGACGCTGTGACATCTATAGAAAGGGAAGACATCGCCAATCACTGTTTTCACAACTTTCTTGTAGGTGCCGCTTGCTTTTACGTAGCAATAAAGCGAGTTCTTGATCCGGCTCATTCGATCGCTCCGATGGAAGCACTCCGGCCCGTGGAGACGGAGCATATCTTCGAAGATGTTTGACGACATTTGAGGAGTTTCTGTCAGCCAAGCAAGGACAGATTAGCCAGGGCTAGCTAGCTTTGCATGGCAAACTTGCGAGGATGCTGCGCACTAACACGACTTTTACTTTCGGTTAACACAGTTTATGTGGCACTTGGGCTGAAAAGCACCTGTTTCATGCCAACAAATCAAACCTTTATAGATCTATTATAGCAGGATAAACTACTACTGGAATTATGGTTGTTAAGATCGAAACGTGACAATGTTTAATTGATAATTACTCAGTGTATCAACATACCTACATAATACAAGGACTGATTAAATGTACTCTTGTTCAAATTGACGTACATATGGATACATAGGTATACATTTCAATACGTATTACGAATTACAAATAAAGCTATTATGAATACGACAACAGGATTCATAATTTAAAATAAAAAAGTTTGTTGTGTATGTTGAAAAACCATACAGACTGTGGGTGTAAATTTTATTAATGATAATACTTGGTGTATTGTTAAATATCTCAACTATGTTGTGTCTAATGCATTTTTTGGCAAATTCATGTTTGAATCTGGACATATACAGATTATTTCTTTCACGTGTGCAGTGCTGATGAATATTATAGATGTGTGTGTTAGGAAAAACATTGAAGTAGTAGGGTAAAAGATTGTTAATTAATTTATAGTAAAATTGTAATTGTTGGATTTTATGTCATCCAACTTTAGCAACTGGAGTCTTTTAAAAAATAAGACACGTGTTGAGCATTATATTTACTTAAGGATATTATTCGTATTGCTTTTTTCTGTAATTTGAAAATTCGATGTGCCTGATGACCCCATAAAAGTAAGCCATAATTAATATGAGGGAGAATAAGAGCATTGTAAATAATATATAATGTATTAGGTGGTAAACAATGTTTAAGTTTATTTAGTATGCCTATTGTTTTAGAGATTTTATTTGCTATTTTGTTTGTATGACTCTGCCAGTTTAAATGGTTATTTATTGTGATGCCAAAAAAATTTAAATCATTTACACATTCAATGTGTGCCCCATCTATTTGTAACACAGGGTATTCTGTTTTCTTTTGTGGCATATGAAAAATCATGAATTTAGTCTTTTTGGCATTTAGTAACAGTTTATTAGCTTTTAACCAATTACTAATCGTTGTTAGTTCTTTGTTAATATTTTCACTTCGCATTTGGCCTTCTGAATCATTAAATGTTTTTAGTGTACTAGTAAGGGTGGTGTCGTCAGCATATGTTATGAATTTGAAAAGGTCACTAGAAAGTGCTATATCATTTATATATATATAATAAATAACAGCGGCCCTAAAATTGAACCTTGGGGGACACCATTGTTGATGACTATTTCCTTAGACTTAACATTTTCAATTTCTACATACTGCTTACGATTTTGTAAATAACTCTTACAAAGGTCCAGAGCCTTGTCATTTAATCCATAGTAATTCAACTTCTGTACAAATATATTGTGATCAGTTGTATCAAATGCTTTTGATAAATCAAGGTATATATTTATTGGAGTAACCGATTTATCCAGTTCTTGTATAATTCTGTCTATGATTTCGAGTGTAGCAAGCTCAGTAGAATGTTTCTTTCTAAATCCATATTGGCTATTGTAGTATAACGCTTTAGAATGGAAGTAATCGTGGATTTGATCAAATACAACCCTTTCAATTTTTTTTTAGAAATCACTGGCAGAATAGAAATAGGACGATAATTGTTAAAATCAGAAACATCACCTTTTTGAAAAGGGCAATGACGTTTGCAATTTTTAATTTGTCTGGAAATATACCAGTTATTATTGATTGATTAATAATTAGAGTGACTGATTTGCTGATATCATGTTTTATTAATTTTAGTAATTGTGTTGAAATACCGTCTTTTCCACAACTTGATTTTGGAGGTAAACGATCAATTGTATTAACAGTAGTTTCCATGTCAATCGGCTTAAATCTGAAGGTGTTCAATATCGTGTTTTTCAGGTAATCTTTGTATGATTTACCTCCACTAGTAGTTGTTTTAGAGGCTAGAGTAGGACCAGCATTAGTAAAAAACGTGTTAAATTTGTTTGCAATAATGCATTTGTCACTAATAATTTCCCTATCGACTTTGAACAAATCTGGAAATTGTTCTTTCTTTTGACTTTTCTGAATAATTTCTTTAATTAAACACCACGTCTTTTTAACACTATGCTTGTGCTTTTCAAAACTGGATTGATAATGCATTTGCTTAGCTAATCTAATATTACTCTTAAGAATGTTATTATAAGTATGTAAGTCAGTTTTAAGATCATGATAATGCTGTGTATTTACACAGTCGTTTTCATTCTCGAATACAATTTGTTTCTAAATTTTATCGACACAATAATGCCATTGGTAATCCAAGGAGTTTTCTTATGTTTATACTTGTTAAATTTAATTACTTTAATAGGTATAAATTTATCCATAGCTGCAGTAACAATTTCATCGAGGATATTGCAGTTTTCATTCGGATCCGCATGAATATCTGAGTTTATTATAAATATTTTAGTTTATTATTTCAATTTTTAATTTATTCAACGAGTCAGGACTTTGTTGTTTTATTCGTATAAACCTTGGTATTGCACTAGTGATTTCAACATAATCCAGACTTAGAAAGTATGGAAAGTGATCAGAAATATTGCTCACTAAAACACCAGCTGAGGATTTGAAGAATCCTTTTGACAAATTGCATACGAAATTATCAATGAGTATTTCATGATATTCTGAAAGTCGTGTTGGCATAGTAATTTTAGGTAAGAAACCATGTGAAACGATTGTGTTAAAATAGTAACCTATTATGGGTTTTTCGTTAATTTTAAGTAAGTCAATATTGTAATATCCTGCAATTATTATTTCACTTTTAGATTTTTGTAAATCAACTAAATTTGATGCAAATTCTTTTGTAAATATACGGTAGTTTTCGGTAATATCTCTAGGTGGTCTATATATATTTCCAAGAATTATTTTTCTTCATGGCACAACATGTTGTTTCAATACATTGACCTTCCCAAGTGTCTGTATTTGCAAGGATATTTAAATTAGTAATTGTATTTGTTGCTGAGGTAGATTGCCAAGCCGGCATGTGCACTACAGATTTTGCCTTGGCATATTAATGTATATCCATCTAAATTGAAATAAAGAAGTGTCAGCCTCTTCATCGAGCCATGTTTCCTGTAAACACTGAGCACTAATCTCACAGTCACTACTTCTGAATGATTCTAGCTTTATTTTAATTTCGTCAATTTCTGCATTTAAACTCTGACAGTTTAGGCTTAGCACGATCAATTTGCTTTGTTTGTTCGTTAATTGGTTTATTAAATTATCATTGTCGAAGCATGGTGAATGTTGAAATGGTACAACATCCCCATCTTCCTTCATTTCATCCGTTTTTAATATGTGATAGAGAGAATTTTTCTCTAGACCACCGAATTGCGCCAAGAAATAATTGTTATCAATCATATTGGAAAACTGAATAAACAATAGTGCTCTGTGTTTACAGGACACATCATATAAACATAGACTAGACGTTGTGAAAGAGCTGCACAAGCTATACCCTGAGCATTATACAAATACATTTTATAAAAGAGAATATAACGAATATTCCGCATGCATAAAATTATAACACAATATACTTATTGCATCAGCGCAAAAAAAGTAAAAGTAAATTACAGCAGATGTATTGCCACAACATGAACGTAGAGTGAGAATAAGCAAATAAGTATATCGAACAAAACACAACAGGATTATTTAGTAGACACTAATGTTTGAGGAAATACTATACATAGTGCACTGTCCCCCAAAAAATAAGAATGTAAAGTAACTAACACTAAACGTAGTGAAAAGAAAATGTATTAAAATTGCCCTCCCAAAAATGAAAACAACGTGAATATTGACCGTATATCAATATACATCGATGCACACCATATAGCTGTAGACTAAAATGTAAATGATATGAAATTGCACTATTTAAATAAAACGTCATTTCATGTGGAGCAGTTCGCTCAAGAGTAAATGTTAGCAAAACAGCATATATCAAAAGCATTAAATGCTTTATAGAAAACATAATTGGTACTATAAAGTCCTTTGATAACATTTTGTAAGTGAGCCTATGCAATAACGTTAACATAGCTAAAACGAGTTTATACATAGCGTTAAGAAAATCGTTAAAAAAGGTCACGTTTGGTTTTGTAATAATGACATTCAAAGGCAATTTACAATTAAACGTTACTTTGATTAAACACAAGTGAAGAGAAAGAGGGATAATAAGGAAAAGAACAAGTAAGGAAAAAACACAAAACAGGTGATTAGGCATGTTAGTCACACTGGAGTCTGACTCAGCACAACTGATTATAATAATAAATGCAACATAAACGCATTGACCACATGAACAGAATGATTACCGCTTGGAGAAAACTGGCCATGAAAAGCCATGGGCCATACGGTATACTGACCATGAGATAGTCAAGATCTCCCTAACGACGCTGAAGTTGTTGTTCCGTTGTTAAGGTAACCTTCCTCCCGTTTACCAGGAGGCACACTACGCGACCGTCAATTGTCCATGTCGCTTTAACATCCCTCATTTCCCGGCACTTCCTTAGCAACTCCGATCTTCTCTTTGTGAGGTTTTCGGTAACGACAATCCGGGACCCTTTCACTCTCCTTTTTGCCATGAAAATGTCATTGCGGACGCTATAGTCTTTGAGTTTAACAATGATTGGTCTAGGTTTACGGCTGGTGTCTATTTTCTGCCCGAGTCGGTGGCTGCGGTCTATGACGTCACGATTCACATCAAAGCCGAGTTTGGTGTTGAATACATCTATAGCCGCTTTCAACGTGTCAGTATTGTTCTCCGACACTCCGTGGATGAGGAGGCAGTTGCGTCTGCTGTATTGTTCCATTTGGTCAATCTCGTCGGTAATTGATTGTTTTGCCGTTTCGAGATCTGCGATCCTCTCTTTCAGGGCAGCTGCGTTGTTCGACACTCGTTTTATGTCCATTTGGCAGGCGGCGTATACGTCTTGTTTGACACTATCCAACTCCGGTGATTTAATTATCTTCTGGATCAGTTTGTTCATTAACTCTTCGTTGTCCGCTATGAAGCGAGATAGAGCATTACTGACTGAAGAAACAATTGATTTAATGAAATCCCCATCCGTATCCAGCAGCTCTTTGATGCCAGTTCTTACACTGTCTTGAACGAGCTGCTTTATGTCGGTGTTAAGCGTAATAGCAGCATTGACTTCGGGTGTTTGATCTGCTTCAACAGCACGCTTTTCATTGTTCCTTGGCATCGCAGCGAACACCTGGCCGTTAAGTTAGCAATTAATCACCGGTAACAACGATACAGTCCAGTGAGCAGGCAAGCAACCGTGTAATGGCTAACACAATCACCAGTCACAATAACAAGACAATCTCCACGGTCCAGTGCCGGTTTTACAGACTGCTGGCAAAGTAACCACCTTACCAAATAATTTTTTAGATCACAACTAAAAGTTGTACCAATGTCAAGATAGATTCACTGAAATTGTCTGCATCCGTTTCATCTTGGGCGATCCACGGAACTCTCTGTTCATTCCCAGGTTCGAACATGAAGTTTAACTACACATTTCGTTGCTTATTCGAGGAGGCACTGTTGTAGCAATGCAAATAGTGGGCGACCTTCACCTTCACCTTCCCATACATACATACATACATACATACATACATACATACATACATACATACATACATACATACACACATACACACATACACACATACACACATACACACATACACACATACATACATACATACATACATACTTACATAAATGCATACTTTCATACGTAGTACGTGTGTGCGAGCGTGCGTGGGTGCTTGCGTGCGTGCGTGCGTGCGTGCGTGCGTGCGTGAGTGAGCGCGTGCGTGCGTGCATGCGTGCGTGAGTGTGAGCGTGTGTGTGTCTATGTGTACGTACAGACACACACACGCAAACACACACACACACACACTCATGCATACGCACACACATCTTATAATACTAAAGGACGAAAAGACGAACAAGCAATTTGTGAAGATTAAGCACACGAAAAAATATAATACATTATTCGCATATCTGTCACATTTGCATATTTGTTATGTCTGTTCAATGACATAATCATCTGGACATCTTGGTGCATATAGTTAGCACGTTTAAATTGCGATGATCCAGGTCGGCAAAAACTATCGATTGTGTCAAAGGTAGTTCAATGACAGTTCGGCAAAATATGGTTATGAGAAATTGTTTGAAGTCGTAGGCGATACATAATATGAACAATTGCAACATACGTTAGCAATTTTGGAATTAGCTCAGCTTCCAGTTACAGTAGCAGAGAAGACATTATTGCTATCATTTTCTGTGCATGACATGTGACGGTAGTAACTCAGACTCGCATAACTATGAACAGTCGCTGATCGTCCCTCCCTCCCTCCCTCCCTTCCTCCCTCCCTCCTCTCTCTCCCTCCCTCCCCCACTCTCTCCCTCCCTCCTTCCGCCCCTCCTTCGGTCCCTCCTTCCGCCCCTCCTTCCCTCCTATCCTCTCTCCCTCCCTCCTTGTCTCGTTGCCTCCCGTCCTCCGTCATTCCTTGACCAGTACTAATACCACAACACAAGGCCAAGCGTTTTCTCATGTGAATAGTCTACTACACTAGGCGTACAAGAGCAAACAAACCTCCATCCCTCCTTCGTTCCGTCCCTCCCTCTCTCCCTCCTTCCCCTCTTCCCTCTCCCTACCTCCTTCCCTCCCTCCCTTCCTCCCCCACGCTCCGTTCCTCACTTCCCCCGTTCCCCACTTCCTCCGCCCCTCCGCCCCTCCGCCCCTCCGCCCCTCCGCCCCTCCGCCCCTCCGCCCCTCCGCCTCTCCGCCTCTCCGTCTCCCCGTTCCTCCTTTCTTCCCTCCCCCCTTCATTCCTCCCTCCTCCCCTCTCTCCTTTCCTCCCATCGTCTCTCCCTTCCTCCTTGACTCGCTCCCACCCTTCCTCCGTCATGGCTTGACCATTACTAATACCAAAACACAATGCCAAGCGTCTTCTCAAGTCTCAATAGGCTAAGACAATAGGCGTACAATAGCAACTAAATATATTTGACTTCACATTTCGTTAATAATTTCGGAGCATTTTCATCTGTGCCCTTGCAGGCGATGATGGTTTTTGCGTACTTGCTCGGGGGCACAACCCGCACTAGGTAGATGCGGCCGTCGTCGCAATCGAAATGACGCCGTTGCATGACGCGATAATAGGGCGCCACCAGGCCATCAATGCGAGACTCAATGACTAGTGCGACGGAGAGTCGCTGAAGGCGCTCAATGATCGGTCGATGCAGCGCCACTTCGGACAAGGCGCTCGACATGATGGCGATGAGGAAGTTGATGAGCAAAATGGCCACCATGAACATATAGACGAAGTGCAGCACGTAGATCCAGCCTGGGTAACGTAGTCCCAGTTCGGCCGGGTTGACGAGGTTGAGCATGATGGCGAACGTTGAGTAGGTGGAGCTCTGTATCGTGACGAACTCATCGCCGCACGTCTTTCGCTCGCTTGTGTTGACGGTGACGAAGAAAGCGTGGCAGGTGGCGAAGAAGAAGATGCAGTAGACGATGCCGAAGTTGAACATCTGTCCCATCATCCGCTGGATGGCGACGACGAAGTATCCGATGGACGGCGCCAACTGGACAAAGTACAAGATTGACCAGGTGGACAGCGCCGTGCAGGCAACCCGCACTCCAGTCGTGAACGTGTTGTTCGTCTCGTCAATGACATTCTGTACGGAGGCGACGGCCAACAACACAGCCAACGTCTGCTGACAGCGGAGGTAATACAAGGAACATGCGACCACCTTCTTCTTCTTGCCGTCGACCGTCTTGAACATCGGTTCTGCCCGACGCGACAGCCACCTGGACGATTTCACATACTCGGTGAAATCCAAGAGTAATATCAGCATACTGTGGACGACGATGTAATAGGCGAGGATTTGTCGTGACATCTTCGATAGGCTAAGCGGACTTACGAAGTCACAGAGCCGGTAATCAGACGAAGTGGACAGGTCGGTGGTGTTTGTGGCGTTGGACGCCTGCCGGACGTCAGACATTTGGTTGAAGGTGCTGATATCGAGGGCGTAGTATGCAAGTAAGTGCGTCAGCCGCAGAAGCGCCCACAGGAATACCAGAGGCCGATTGACGGAAACTTTAATTGAGATCCACTTCCCAAACGGCTCGTTGAAGAACACCTGTTTGACGTGAGAGTGCGATAACTTCCGCTCGTCCAACGTCACCAGGAAGCGCACTGGCGACACCTGACGGCGGTTGTCAGCATCGAAGCTCTCGTATTCGGTGACGTCATACCACTGGTAGATGCTGAGACCGCGCACAAGCTGTCGGACGAGGTACACGCCTTCCGTTTCCATGATGGCGTGCACGAAGTGTAGAGTGCCGTGCTGCGAGGCGGCTTCCAGCGGTCGCAGTCCGGTGTTACTTTCCGTCAGAAGGAGCTGTCTCCTGGTCTGTAGATCCGTTAGCCGCATGATCTCTCGATACGATGTCACGAAGCGCTCCTCGAACGATTCTTCGTAGAACGCCACGAAGATCAACTGATGCACAAGGTTGTGACCGGAAGCGTCCTGTGCTACAACGTGCACGCCGTGGTCAATGAGAACGCGCAGCACACGGAGAGAACCGGAGAGCGCGCACAGTGCTAGCGGCTTGTTGGGCCGCCCCCCGACGGCGTATTTATTGTAACGAAGTAATTCATCGTCCTGGTAGTGGAACGAGCCGTTCAGCAGAAGCCGACGTTGAGTTTCATCTGCAGCCGTGAGGACGTTTTCTACTTGGTCAGCGTTGTCGCTCATGATAGCCGTCAGCCAGTGTTGATAGACGTCGACGGGCAGCAGGTTATTCTCCGTAGTAACTTCCGGTTCTTGCGATACAGACATTACTGAGACGATTGGTAGTATATATTTCGTCTGGCGGAATGCGTTGCTGCAAGAACTCGCGCTCGTGAAATCAGAGCCAAAGAGCAGGTGCTTGTTAACTTGTAAATTACACTTTAATTATGGTACTGACAGTACATTTTCACAACGGGCGGCTGGTGATCAGTTTTCTGTTGAGCATTCATAGACGATTGCCTGCCTGCTGAAAATAAGTGATGTAAAATTATTAGTATAATTTATGGACAAGACGTGCAACGCCAACATAATTACAAATGTGTGTTGCGGCTTAATTTAAGTTGTTGTTTGTTTCCTCTTTCATAAAAAATACGATATAACCTAGAACGAAAGCTGATCTTTGTTTTTTGGTGCCTCATGTTTAAAAACCACGTTATAAATGAATGAATAAATAAATTAATTAAATATACACAGTGCCGAGTAGTCCTGTCGTTCTTTTGTAATTATGTATAACTATCAATTGTGGCTACAGAATGAAAACAGTTTTTTATTTTGTTGACTGATTTCATTTCTTGTAATGATCTCACATTGCTGTATGGTTCCACAAAGTGGTATCTTCACAATCTGAAGAAAATTATCGTACATTTATCTTTGACTCACCTTGATACTACCGACGAAGCCTTCATCATTAACGCGCACCCACTGCAACACATATCGTGTCCGAGTGAAACTGGAAAACACATACACCCGCACCTGTTTCAATGTCCACAACGTGCTAAAATCATTAATCTTCATTACCTATATAAATATTTTATACGGTGCTTTACATAGGTCGATGAGCGGAGACCACTGCCAGTGTATTCTACGCGTTGGTCAGTTCTGGACAATGGATGTGTGCACTTCATATTTCTGAATTAATTACTTAATTACTTATCGCTGCTGCTGATAATATATAATTAGCTTTGTGATTAATTATTAACAACAATTGATGCATTTAACCAAACGTGTGTTTACGTATGAAGTACGTTTTGTCTATGCACGTCTGTGGGTAAATACGCATACTCCCACACGCATTCGCCCGTTTTAGACGATTATACGTATGTCGTACGTGTAGGTCATGGTGCCCTTTGTAATAATAATATGGGTTTAGTTGTTTTTTCAAATTGATATAGCTACGTATGTGTAACAAGAGGTCACACGGTTAGCTGATATGCCATTTTGAAGACACCAACTATTATGGCAACCTTACAATATGTGTCGAGAGGGAAATGTTTGGTTTTACGTTGGTGACGTTTAGTCGAGTTGCCATTTTTTGGAACCCGGAAATGGTTGGTAGTGTAAGGTTTTTTGCTGAATCATGTAGGTTATGGGTCCCTCAACTCATATCAGCGGGATGGCAACGCGCTGTCATCCTTGGGCTACTTGTGGGAGCCAGGTAAATCCAAGATGGCTGCCGTGAATGTAGGTCTGATTAGAAAATGTGTTACATCTTTGCACTGGAGCATGCTAGGAACATGATTTTGGTGTCTATACACATGTTTGGGCATGTTAGCAATGCAATGGAACCATTTCCAATGATGTCCGACTATGTTCACATGACAAACATTTAAAGTGGCCACCATTTTCACCGTTGATTGGTTTATGCTAGAGACACGATTTTGATGTCTTCCAACTCAAATCAGCGGGATGGCAACGCGCCATCCTAGGAAAACACATGGGAGCCAGGCAAATCCAAAATGGCTGCCGTGAACCTAGGTCAAATTAAATCTTTGCACTGGAGCATGCTAGGAACATGATTGTTTGTCTATACACATGTTTTGGCATATCAGGAATTCAATGGAACCATTTCAAATGATGCCCGACTATGAACACCTGACCAAAATTCAAAATGATCGTCATGTTTACCGAGAATAGCCTAAATCGACTATGGCTTTTGATTGGATGATGCTAGAAACTTGATTTTTTGGTGTATAATGAGTTAATTTAATTTTTTTTCAATGATTTTGTATTTATGTTACATGGCAATAAAGCTGTTGTTAAAATTAGGACGTTTGTAAGATAACATTTATTTATAGTTCTTCATTTGTAATGACGAGTCATCGTGACTGAGCTACGAGTATGCTAATAGCAATACATACATGTACATGTACGTGGCTACTTCTGACAAGAAACATACAAAAGCTTTGCAAAATGGCATGCAGTAATCACGAATAAACCTGTATCATATATGTACAAAATTCAAAGTTCAAAGTAAGAAGTACTCAATTATAAATTTGTTGAAACACAATTTGAGAGCATTTTTTGTTTTTGTAATGACAGGTTTCATTTGGACATTGACAATTCGGACAATCTTGCAGAATGCAGATTAGCGTCTGTCGGAGGACGAATCTTGATACATACAGCTTTCCCTCTGGTCCTTTTGGAGTAGAGCGCATACCTGGCAGAAGCCATCCTCGTGCCTTCAGCAACACCATAGAACGAGCAGATGAATTTCCGTCCAATCTCCAGCAACTGTTCGAGAGTCTCAGTGTATAGGCCATAATGACCAGCAGACTTCAATACCTTCAAGCAGTTGGAGGGATTTCGGACCAAGGAGGAAAGAACTTTCATTGATGTTGAGGATATCCCTACTCCATCGATCTAGCTGCACACGGGCTGTCAGATGCGTACTACACACCCAGAAGATAAGCCAGTGTCATTGCTGATCACTCGTACAATTCTTCACTGCCTCCAGAAGATGATTAATGATAGTAATATCTGCTTCATCATGGCTGTACATGCCCTCCTCTCTTCCAACCATCGTCACATTGTTGCCCGAATTGAATGTGGAGAGAACCCTGAAGAGAACATTCTTATTTGCCTTGCTCTTCATGATGGCATCGTGGCAAGTGAGCTTGCTCGATATCGTGATGTTAGTCAACAGCCTCTTCAGCTGCACGCCGGATTCGTTCGTGGTCCTTTGCTGACGGGTCATCATAGCGATCGAAGACGATCAGCACTTCTGTTGATTGGAACTGGCTGAGTCTGTCCTTCATACTGTTGACGAGATGGGTTCTCGTTGCCGTAAATGAGTTCGCGTTACATCTTGGTAATGTTGTATAATGGCGTAACATTTTATATTATGGGAACAAATTCATTGGAGGTACGTAACTGATAAATGGACACGACAAAAGTAAATGTTAGTTAGGTCTACGTAAAAACCTTGTCCTTTACACTTCTTAAAAAAATAACTTCCCAAATTAACTAGTGCCAATGCCAAGTCAAAGAAAACATTGTTTTATTGTATTTTATTGTACTTTTACTTAAGGCAGTAAAAGTGTGTATCAGTGCTGTTTACTTGACCATATGCTAAAACATAGGTATAGACACAAAAATCGTGACTCTGGTATATTTTCGGTAAAAATGGCGACCATTTTCAATTTTGATCAGGTGTTCATAGTCGGGCATCGTTGGAAATGGTTCCATTGAATTCCTGATATTACAAAACACATGGATGGACACCAAAATCGTTTCTCTAGCATAAACCAATCAAAAGTTATGCTCGATTTTTGCTATTTTCTGGGAAATGGCGGCCATTTTGAATTTTTATCAGGTGAACATAGTCGGACATCATTGGAAATGGTTCCATTGCATTCCTCGTATGCCAAAACATGTGTATAGACACCGAAATCATGTTCCTAGCATGCTCCAGTGCAAAGATGTAAACAATTTTCTAATTTGACCTAGGTTCACGGCAGCCATGTTGGATTTGCCAGACTCCCACAAGTTGTCCAAGGATGGCGCGTTGTCGTCCCACTGATTTGAGTTGAGGGACCCATAAACTAAACGATTCAGCAAAAAATCTTACACTACCAATCATTTCCAGGTTCAATACTGAACATAGTAGGTCGGCAACTCCACTAGTTGTCAAGTTTACCTCGGCATTTCCAGTGCATCATCGCGATCTTGCATTGGTGTATTAGACCAACATTCTGTCGTATATTTACCTCCTAGGTAGATCCTTACCTACGGCTTTTGGTTTGGGTCGTTGTCGCATTGTTTCTCGCTATTCTCACACTTTGTTTCGTGTTCTACGAGGATTCGTGTTTATTTCTCCAAATCATACATTGCAACGCCATCATTTTGTCTACAAAGTATGAACGACGTTGTTTAAAACGAACAATCATTAACGACGCTTTTCCACCAAACATTGTAATGAACATACGTTTTTGGTTGTTTTCATAATGATATGAATAATTATAGCTTACTCCGACTCATGCCGTAAACACAAAGGACATCAGATATTACCACTAGAGTATTTCGACTTTAAAACGTCCACCTGACTGGGAGGACCCACCACACAATTGGTTCACTACTTCCATCTTTCATTGACAGGTAAAACGCAGTTCAGTTGAGCAGCAAATCAATAACTCTAAATAATTATGTTTGTGTTGTTAGTGATGAAATGCACCACCAGCTAGTTCATCTCCGTTACGTAAGTTACAATAAAATGCCACGTAAGTTACTTTCGTGAAACTTATTTCCATTTGATGTTTTATCTTGTCTAATGTAGTAGTACATTCAGTATTGATGGGACCAACATGTCCCATGTCAAGTGCTCGAAACAAATTCACACATCACACCAAACGGTATTTTCAAGGGCACTCTTTCGATGTGTAATGGCGAACGAATCCTTAATGTAGTCTTACCCCAAATAGATCTCCTGAATCTTGGAAATCTTCACGAAAATTACATTCATATCAAGATACACTTATAACTAGATAGATTTACCACAAAGGGAAATTTTTGACCCTTTGATCTCCGTCACGTAAGTTAAAATATAATGCCACTTAAATTACGTGTATGCAAACTTATTCCCATTTGATGTTTTATTTTGTCTAATGTAGTAGTACATTCAGTATTTACGGGACCAACATGTCCCATGTCAAAGTGCTCGAAACAAATTCACACATCACACCAAACGGTATTTTCAAGGGCACTCTTTCGATGGGTAATGGCGGACGAATCATTAATGTGGTCTTACCCCACATAGATCTCCTGAATTTTGCTAATCTTCACGAAGGTTAGATATATATCAAGCTACACATATAACTAGATAGATTATCCGCAAAGGTTAAATTGTTTGAGCCTTTGATTAATATTCTTTAGGATAGTTCATTTCTATACAAATTGGTACTTTTAGACATATCCAACTCTTGAATTGTATGTTCACCTTGTGTAGGCTTTCGTCTGTGTAGCACACCAACTTCTTCAGTACATGTGACGTATAACGTCATCGTACATATGAGATAGTTCGCTCAGAGAGGGTATATCGAGTACTGAAGAAGTATGGGGTAGCAACAGCCATGCGTCCCCACACCACCCTCAGGCTCCCGTTAGTAAACCTAGGCACAAAGTGGAGCCAAAAGAACACGGTGAACTGGTGTATCAAATAGCATGCAAGTAATGTGGTGCTGACTATATTGGGGAGACGGGAAGATTGTTCAAAACGATACTTGAGGAATATAAAAAAGATGTTCACAACACAAGGAAACAGAAATACACGAGGAGTGAGAAAAATATCAATATCGACCATCAAAAAATCTGCCCTCACAGACCATGCATCAACAAAAATCATACCACAGACTGGGAGGGAGCGAAAATAGTGGACAAGGAAGCCAACAGAGAAACACGATAAATAAAGAAGCCATATGGATCAGAAATGTCTTAATAACAATCAACCGAGACAAGGAAGATACCAACTTGGTACATATGCGATGACGTCATACGTCACTTGTACTGAAGACGTTGGTGTGCTAAACCAACGAAAGCGTCTGCAAGGTAATACAAGTCACGTATTGGATATGTCTACAAGAACTAGTTTGCATGTTATATCGATAAATAATTTGATTCGATGTGATGTTGGTTGGTGTCTTCATAATATCGGGTGTGTGTTTCATGCAGCTGCACAATAATTATAACTCGGTAGTGGTGTAGCAACTACGTCCAATGAGACACGCTGTTAGTGTAACGTTAGTCTGGAAACATATTTGGTGAACGTATGCATATATATGATTGAAGAAGTATCTAAGGCAAACTAAAGCGTTGGAGCTGGATCTGAAACAGACGATGACCAAATGAAAGCTATTGAAACAGTATCTACATCCCTATTTGAGCAATTATTTTGATAGTGGTGTTGAGATAACCGCCGAGTGATCGCGGCGAGGGGGGGGGGAGAAGACTGCGATTGAGTGGGAAGACAAAGTGAAGGGATTTTATAATTGTGGGATTAGGAGAGGGGTGGAGAAATATTTAAAAAGATTGACACCCAGGGAATTTACTCTAGATGGCAGGTGGGCAAGGCAGCCCTTTGGCTTATCGAAAATCCCTTTTATCGACATGTATCCGGCCCTTCTGAGGTATGTGTCGATTTTATTTTTAAACATATTCACACAACTAGCACCCGCACAAAGAGCAGATAACCTGTTTGCTATAGTTCGCCTAATTAATCCAAGAATAGGAATTCCTTTTGAAGCTGCAATTCCGTACTGCTATGAAACCTTCATATCAGCACTAATGGTTAACCCTGAGTATTTTTTATTTTACAGTAGTACTTAATACAATACCCCATTGTATATTCTACATCTTCTTTCCCATGTCCTGTGTGGAGGCATTGACATTTCCCAAAATTGAACAACATTTGCCACTTTTCAGACCATTTGTTCAACCTGTCAAGATCATCTGGTAAATGCTGTCCATCTCCATCACTTTTAATCCTTCTGAACACCTTTGTATCATTCGCAAAGTTTAACACCTTATTTGTTATATCATCGTCCAAATCGTTTATATATATTAAGAATAATATAGGTCCCAGTACTGATCCATGTGGTACACCACTCAAAACTGATTTCCAGTTTGAAGCCTCCCCATCAACAACTACCCGTTGTCTTCTGTCAATCAGCCATTTTTTATTTTGTTAATTATGCCTTTTCCTATGACATGGGCCTTTTGTTTAAGCAGTAATCTTTGATGTGACACTTTGTCGAAAGATGTTTGAAAATCTAAGTAAATGATATCCACTGGTGATCCCTCGTCTACCCACTTAGTGATATCTTCCAAAAAACATAACATATTTATTAAGTATGACCTCGCTTTTAGAAACCCATGTTGAGATGGGTTTATCAAGTTATGTTTAACAAGAAAATCCACCGTGTGATCTTGAATAAGTCTTTCTAATAATTTGCAGATCATCGATGTTAAGCTCAATGGTATATAGTTCTCAAACTTGTTTCTCGAACCTTTTTAAAATAACGCTGTACTATTAGCTTTTTTCCATTCTAATGACAAATTGATAACTGGTGCAAGAGGTATGCCAATTTGTTCTACAATTTCCAATAATAGTTTGGGCGGAATCCCATCCACTCCAGGTGATTTATTTTCCTTCATAGCCCTAATTTTCTTAGCTACTATTTCCAGGGTTACTATTAACTGTCCTAAATAGTCGGATTCTGCCCCCTTGAACTTAGCCTTTGATACTGGCAGTGAACTAATATCTTCTTTGGTAAACACCGAACTAAAATGCTCATTCAGGTCTTCTGCCATTAAGAATCCCTCTGATATTATATTTCCAGCAATATCTTCTACAGAACCGACCTTATCGTGAACTTTTTGTTTGCTTCTAACATAAGCATAAATACTCTTGCTGTCATGTTTTATATTACAAGCTAATGTTTGTTCATAGCTTCTCTTTGAATTTATAATTTCAACTGTAGCTTGGCTTAGTGCTTATTTATAAATGTTGTAGTCTTCATCATTTCCATTACGTCTATATGACTTCTTTATCATTTGTCTGTACTTAATTTTCTAATGGCTTCTTTCGATAAGTGTTTCTTTTTTAACCGGTTCTTTGTTTTTGAAGGGAACAAATTTATCGATGATGCACTCAATTTCACTCTTTAAGATATTCCAGCATTCTGTTGCTGTTTTATTCTTCAGTGTGTTATTCCAGTCCATCTTTGCTAAATATTTCCTTATGTCTTTATATCTTCCTTTGTATAAATGTCTCCTGTATTGCTCTTTAGTATTCCTTTCTGATTTTTGCTTGATGGTAAAATTAATCTGGTTGTAATCACTACACCCAGTAGCTCACTCATTTTCACATTGTCAAATAATTCACTATGTGAGGATAAAACTATGTCTAACACATTCTCATTCCTGGTTGGTTCTAGCAGATGTTGAGAAAGGAATTATGTTACACCAAACAGCTTCTTCGCAATCTGCTTCTCTTTCTAATTTTATTTCATCAGCCTGGATAGATGCTTTAATAGATAAAATAAATCCATATCCCCTTCTTCCTATTCTAACTTCCCTAAACGTTAAATATCCTGTCAGTCCCAATTCGGCATCTGATATATTGGTGGTGGCCCATGATTCGGTTAAACCTATTATGTGAGGATCAATTATTTATTCCATAATGTTTATTTCATTTCTTTTGTTTACTATACTCCTTGCATTTAAACAAACAGATTTATATCCAGCTTCATAACAGTTTTCCAGACTGTTCTTTGCTGATTTAATTATGCTGTCTTTATCTATACCTCCAGTTTCAAGCTTCTCGGTGAGTCCTCCCTGCGAATCTAGTTTAAATAGATACAACCTGTCCCACAGTCAACAGATCGCAGCAGGTTCTCTGAGAATACTGCTGCCCCCTTTCCACTTAGATGGACGCCATCTCTCATGTACATATATTCCATCCCAACAAACTACCCCCATAAATCTGTGAATCCCACCCCCTCGTCTTCACACATCTGCTCAACTAGTGCGTTGATCGCCATCCTCTTACAGTTTCTGTGTGTTGCCCCCCTTACTGGCAAATTTCCTGAGAGAATAATCTGTTAAACTCTTGTCTTCTTTAGCTTCCTCACTAACTCTCTGTACTTATGTACTATCCCAGTTGTTCCCTTCTTGTCTGCATTATGTGTCCCTACGTGTACTAGTGTAGACCCTCCCTTGCCATGCCCCAATACCTTCTCTACCCTTTCAGTCACGTGCTCTATCCAAGCCCCCGGTAGACAAACAACGACGTCCTCTCCCTCGCTTAGTGCCTTATCTGTCTTTCTTAGGATAGAGTCGCCCATGAACACCCTGTCTTTCTCATTGCCCCCTCAATCACTGCCTCAGAGTAGCTCCTTCTCCGAATTGAATTTGTCTGGTTGTTGTCTTTTTCTATCCCCACTGACCCATTTTCTATTCCTCTGCCAATAATTTGTCATCCGTCCCTCTGTTTTCTTCTCATTTTCTTGTTCCTTCACACCTGCCACCTTCCTCCCTCTCAGTCTCCTTTCTTCAGTCTCCGTGTCACAACTCTGCTCCTTCTTTGTCGTAGTTTTCTCAACTCTCTCCGTGCCATCCCTCTTTGATCCATCTACTTCCATGTTGAGTCTCACTTCCATCTCCTTCACTATATCGGTCAACTTACACACTTCCTTCACGAGACATTCCATCCTTAAACACCCCATACAACGATAAGTGAATCCCTCTTCACTGGTCTCTGCCCAGTCAGACAATGCAAAATCCACCCAGCTCTGGCAGTCTTTGCAAACTAAGTGTCGTTTTGCCCTGATTTGCCGCTTTATATTCAAAATAGTTTTTATATAGTCTTTAAAAAGACTTTTCTGTGTACAATTTACACCAAGTTGTTTAGATTATAGTTAATTATGTTTGCCACACCCTGTCTTACGATGACGATGTATTCAAGTTAGGTTTAGATTCAAGGTAGTCTTTACATATAGCATATGTTATTGGAGTGCAGTAGGGCGGAGAAGGCGCTTACTTGCTTAGTTAGTCCCTTAACCGACTTGGTCGTCGGGGGAACATGGCAACCCTGCAGCTGTGATAGTTATTAATTTTTGTCTGTCAATGACTATGGTGAGGACCTCTGGCACGAAGAGGACTGTCCACTCCTTGACATTGTCGAACCAACATTTTTTCTGCCCTGGGCAGCGGCGTCTGCCCACCACTGTGCCCTGAAGAATAGTTTTCGGGAGGTTGACGTGTAATTAGTTGTTACATGTAAAGGCTGCAATGTATTGGAATCTATGAGGGAATGAGAAAGGAAACGAACATCGATGAATACTATTTTTTTGTATAATCAGCAAGTTGAGGGTAGAGAGAATGGCGGAAGAAGAAGAGACATATCTACACAAGCCTTACCGCGGACTTCAGGTACAAAGAAGAAAATAAAACTTAGACATTCAAAAATAGTATAAATATTATAAAAGTAAAATCATATTATTGTTTTAAACCTTCTCGAAATTATTCTTTGACAGCCAAAGTTCAATCTGAAATAAAAATGTTACAAAGGACCACTTCTTAGAACTCTCGTATTGCGAGTGGCGTCGATGGTTGGTAACTGGGTACACGATTGCTGATAGCGGATATAAAATAATATAAATTGCACGAATTCGACTTTAGTATTCCATGTACAATCTATTTTGGTCTCTTCGACGTTTATGTCCTTAAATGACCTGCGCTACGACAACCTTCGTTCACCGGCAGCCTCCGTGGTCGCTGAACTCGTCGTCCAGCAGTAACTAAGTAAACACAGTTCGTTGTCCAACATGACAGTGGTATCTATCAAGGAACTCCATCACATCATGATCACGCCGATGCATATTCCATTAATCCCCACGGAGTACGTCGATTAATATGCTTCTTCGGGTGATATGTTGGTGGCTAGGAGGCTGGCGTCGTTGCTATATCAGGTTACTCGCTGGTTTAACCAATAGGTGGCCAATAGATGGGATCGTGATGCTCCAAGTTATCGTGAAAGTTTTAATTGTAGATATTTACTAAACAAGCACACCCACGCACGAACGCACGCGCTTGCAAATACACACACACACACACACACACACACACACACACACACACACACACACACACACACACACACACACACACACACACACACACACACACACACACACACACACTCACACACACACACACATACACACACTCACACACACACACACACACACACACACACACACACACACACACACAAACACACACACACACACACACACACGCAAACACGCAAACACGCACACGCACACGCACACGCACACGCACGCACACACACAGTACACACACTCATATATATATATATATATATATATATATATATATATATTATTTTTGTTTTTTGTTTTTCTAGAAACGCTTATAAGAGACCACATGGTGGAATTCCTTCTAATACACAAACTAGTAAATGAATCTCAACGTAGGTTCTTAAAAGACAAGGTATAATCTAACCAATCGCTTATGTTTTCTGGAAGAAATTACAAAGTGGGTAGAAGATGGGTCACCAGTGGATGCTGTTTATTTATATTCTCAGAAAGCATTTGATAAAGTGCCACATCCAAATTGTTGCTTAAACTTAAAGCACATTGTATAGGGAATATTGTGATCAACTGGATAGAAACATGGTTGACAGACAGGAGACAGAGTGTAATAGCAGTGGGAGTGATTTCAAAATGGAAACCAGTTTTGAGTGGAGTGCAACAAGGTTCAATGTTGGGACATATGTTATTCTTGATATGTATATAAATGATTTGGACAATGACATGTCAAGCATTTATGTATATATATATATATATATAAATATATATATATATATGAGTATGTGTTTGTGTGTATGTATGTGTGTGTGTATTTGCGTGCGCGTGCGTTCGTGTGTGCGTTTAGTAAATTTCTACAATTAACATATTCACGATATATATATATACATATATATATTTATATATATATATATATATATATATATATTTATATAAACACAAACAAAACACACATATAAATACGCACATACACATCAGCAAACACACACATACACACATGGTGTCCGGGAGAAATTGTAGCTACATGTGCAGAATCAAATGACTAACATATACACATGCACATGCACGCATGCGCGCGTGTGTGTGTATGTGTGTGTAAAGCTCTTGAATGATTGGGTTCATTTATGGCGGTTAAATGACTGTGCAGTCCAATATCGTGAAGCAATCAATATGCTACTTGGACAATTTTGAATGTCCCTGTTGCATACACGTTAGATGCTTAAGGAAGGAAGGAGAAGAAATGATACAGTTAGGGTGTTGATGGAGAAAACAAACGAGGAAAGTAAATCTGGTGATATGACAGTGGAAATGAAGGAGACAGAGGGTGAATTGTGAAATGCTAGGGAGACAGTTGGTGATACTGTGAAACAGAAGGAACAAGGGAAGAGGAAGAAGACATAGGGACGGAGGAAAAGTGCTCGCCAGAGGAAAGATAAACGGGCCACTGGGGGCAGATCACCATGTGGTCAGACAGTAGAAAATGAGGAGAGAAGCGAAAGCGATATAGGTGATCAAGAGGTAGATACCACAGAGGCGGTTGGTAAGACTGTGAAACAACAGACTGGGAAGAAAGTAGATGGAAGACGATAGAGTTTATTTAGACACTGGAAATATTGAAGACTACAACAATTACAAAGAGGCTCTCACCGTAGCTATAACCGAAATTAGAAAATATAAACGTACTTTTCATCAAAATTTTGCGAATGATATAAAAAATGACAACAAGATTTTCTACGCTTTTTTAAGGAGTAAACAGAAGGTTCGAGATAAAGTGGGACTACTTAAAAACAGCGCGGACAACGTAATATCTGATGGGTTTCAGATGGCAGAGGCTCTGAATGAGTATTTCAGCTCAGTGTTTACCACAGAAGATATCAGTCCACTGCCAGTTCCAGTTACAAAATTTTACAGGGATGATTAAGTAGATTGATGAAAGAAAACAAATCACCTGGAGTTTACGTGATATTGCTTAAGCAGTTTTTAGAGCAAATTTGTACAACATTTGCTATATTCTTTATTTTGTCACTTAAAGAGGGAATCGGTCCACTAGAATTTAAAGAAGCAAACATTACGCCATTATTTAAAAAGGGATCGAGGAGTAAGACCAGTTAGTTTAACATCAGTTTAATGCAAATTATTAGAAACGTTTATTAGAGATCACATGGTGGAATTCCTTGTAAAACACAAATTAGTAAACGAATCTGAACATAGGTTCTTAAAGACTAGGTATTGTCTAACCAATCGCTTATGTTTTCTGGAAGAAATTACAAAGTGGGTAGAAGATGGGTCATCAGTTGATGTTGTCTATTTAGATTTTGAGAAAAACATTTGATCTTTCCCCATCTTCCGATGACATGATACGGCATGATACGATTCGTGGTGAAACCTCGGCCCAATATTTATTTTGTTTCGGCGCCAGTAGTATTTTGGCCATCTTCGAGGTGGGCGAAATTGGAGGTTTCGGGCCGCCCTAAACTATCCCCTCTGGATCAAACCTGGGCCCACGGAAATGTCGGGTGCCTAGGGCCCGCGAATGTCTTAATACGCCACTGGCATTGGAGGAAAGTTAGCAGTTTTGTAGCGAAGTAGGCGCCTCTATTCCATTATGAGGAATGCATCTCTAATTGGTGATGGATGTGGTGGCACAATATACCGGGAAAGACGCATCCTCGATCATCCAGTTTCCGCGATGAGGCGCCACCAATTGTCGCTCCTACGAGAGCGGACACTATCGAGAGCCTTTTGACATTTCCAATATTACCAAAACGATTCGTTAGCCTGAATCAGGTTAACGAATGAGAAATTTACTCTTGCGCTGAGTCATCAAATAAGAGCACACATTTTCAGTTTATTCTAAGCATTCAAACCAATTTTAAAATCCGAATATACTCACAAACACGCACGTACTCACGCACGCAACCACACGCACAAATACACGCGCGCGAACGCACGGACGTACAGACGCACGCACGCATAACTGAATTAAAAAGTTTCTTGGTGGAGGGTTCATATCCCATAATTGTTAACTTTTCCGAACATATATTTTTGGATAACTTAGTTTCTGGGATAGCAATAATAATAATAATAATATTTTATAAGCGTCACTTCCAATGTTCTTCACAGCGCTTTACAACAATATACAAATGTGTGCTAAAAATAATGCATTTGAATAAAAATAATAGGTGTTATATCATAAATAAAATAATAATAATAATTAACACATAAATATAGTAGAAGTAGAAAAGGAATGTGATACAAAATATCATAAAATAAAATAGTTAAGATCGTATTATTATTATTTATTATTTTATTATTATTATTTTAATAAATAAGCTATCAATGAAAATTAAGTAGATGAAAGAAAACAAATCACCTGGAGTTAATGGGATACCACCGAATCTGCTTAAGCAATTTGTAGAACAAATCAGTACAACACTCGCTATATTCTTTAACTTGTCACTTAAAGAGGGAATCGTTCCACTAGAATGTAAAGAAGAAAATATTACAGCATTATTTAAAAAGGGATCGAGGAGCAAGACAGAGACTTATAGACCAGTGAGCTTAACATCAGTTTAATGCAAATTATTAGAAACGCTTATTAGTGACTACATGGTTGAATTCCTTGTAAAACACAAATTAATAAATTAATCTCAACATGGGTTCCTAAAAGCTAGGTCTTGTCTAACCAATCGCATATGCTTTTAGAAGAAATTACAAAGTGGGTAGATGATGGGTCACCAGTGGATGTTGTCTACTTAAATTTTCAGAAAGCATTTGATAAAGTGCCACATCAAAGATTGGTATAGGGGATGGTGTGATCAGTTGGATACAAACATGGTTGACAGACAGAAGAGTGTCACAGAGGTCGGTGTTAGGACCTACATTATTCTTTATATATATATATATATATACATCAATGATTTAGATGATGATGTATCAAGCAAAATACTGAAGTTCGCAGATAATACAAGAGTGTTCAGAACAGTTAATATATATGCAGATAAACACACATTACAGGATGTTCTATCCAAATTGGTCAAATAGTTTGAAAAAATGGCAAATTTTATTCAATTTTGGGAAGTGTAAAAGCATCCACATAGGACATGGAAATGTGAACAAAGAATACATAATGGGGGATACTATATTAGGTAAAACTGTAAATGATAAGGACTTAGGAACAGAAAGTTTCGGAGCAATGTGGAATTGCTGCTTCAAAGGGTAACCAAACACTAGGGCTAATTAGGAGAAATATCACATGTAAGGAGAAACAGCTAATTGTACCACTGTACAAAGCAATAGTTAAGCTGATTCCTGAACTGAAAGATCTTGGTTAAGAAAGACACCTATTAGAATGTGGGTTGACAACATTAGATAATAAGAGAATATGAGGAGACCAAAATAGATGTTTTAAGATATTGAAAGGTTATGAGCATATTGATAGAAATATTTTCTTCAAACTGAAAGAAGGCAGTATAACCAGAGGGCACAATGCAGCATTAGTCAAGGAACAGCGTAGGCTGGATATGAGAAAGTACTCATTCTCTCAGAGGAAAATAAATGACCGGAAGAAATCTTCTGATGATTGTGTTAATGCGAGCAGTGTGAATATGTTCACAAATAAAATTGACAGCTATCTGGCGAGGGGGTTATACGTAGGTGGAACATTGTTGGACTCTCCATAAGCCAAAGCCTTCCTTGTCCGCTTGCCTTCTGGAGCTTATAGCTTTGGACGGCAATCTTGTTAAACTATTGTTAAACGGTGGATTATGTTTTATTTTACTCGACTTGAACTGTCGCGCCGACTGCGTGACCCGACCTATATGCCCAAGTAAGTCAACCTGTAATTCTGTGTATTCCCTTACACAGCGAACTTCTATTTCCGGACATGCGCATTAAGGGTTGTAACTACATTATACCTATTTAACAATTGCAGTATTTTATGCTATACGGTGCTATTAATTAGACCCAAGATGTAGGTCCCAATCTAACGATATCGCTAATTCGGTCGTTTATTTAAATTGTACCTCTCCAAGACCGCTTTTGTTTCATATGTGACACAAACAATTAAACACAATAAATGTTTTATTGTTTGTTTCAAAATATTTTAATTGAACAGTTTTATTTTTCCACGAAATGTTACATCGAATGACATAAAGGCACCATCGACAATCAACCAGTCATTCTCTTTGTCATGGTAATCAATACACCTACCGTTGAAAGTGACTGGTAGTTGTAGACGACGTGTAAGCCATGGAAGGAATCTGCAAGCCGGCCACCCAACCTCAAAACCCTGTTCGTGGAAGGAGGAGGTGCGATTTTTTGGTTAAATACTATAAACAGTGAAAGGAGTTTACTCTCCTCCAGACCATGGTTACCCAAGATCAATTACATCAATCTAGACCTCTGTACTTTAATTATGAACGTCCATTAATTTTCGCTAATGTTAATGTTAAAAAAGCCGCAGCTTTGTCAACTTGAACAAACGCGACGTTTCGTCTCTTTCCGTCGAAGTTAGCGAACAATCCTCCCTTGTCATCGTCGTCGGTGGTCCCTCGAAACGAGGACTACTTCGGCCTAGGATCGGTCGTGTGTCCTCATGTGACTCAAGAGTCCGATTCTATATATGCAGGTCTTCGTGCGTTGGCACCAGGTGGAAGTGTAGTAAACATCTCAAAGCCACAATGAAACATATCCGTGCACGTCGTCGTCGTACGTACAGTTGGTGGTCACGTGATGAGAGTCCCGTACTCTCTATGTTGCCACCGGTTATAGGTTAACATGTTAAATTTAGGCAATATCATAACAACTAAGACGATAAACAGGCCTGGTACATATTTATTTATGTTAGACGACCTATTTCAATGAGTCAGGACATTGCTTTACTCATTTCATTAAACATCAAAAGGAGTTTACTCTCCTCCCGACCATGGCTACCTAAAATAAATTACAGCGATCCAGGCCTCTGTACTTTAATTATGAATGTCCATTAATTATCACTTCCAAAATCCGCAACTCTGTTAACTTGAACACATCCGACGTCTCGTCTCTTTGCGTCGATGTTTGCGAACCATTCTTCCTTGTCATCGTTGTGGGCCGTCCCTCGAAACGAGGACGATGTCGGCCTAGGATTCTAGATCTGCAGGTCTTCGTGCATTGGTACCAGGTGGAAGTGTCGTAACCATCTCAAAGGCGCGATTTAATACAGCCGTGCACTTCGACGCCGTACGTACAATCAAAGCAATTGTACAATTGGTTGTTATGCGGAAACAATGCTCGTTACGTTATGAGAGTTCCGCACCGCACTCTCTATGCCGGCACCGATTGAATGGTTAACATGTTAAAGTTAGGCAATATCATAACAACTAAGGCGATAAATAAATGTACAAATCAGGCCAGGTACATATTTTCTTCTGCTGGACGACCTATTTCGATGAGTGAGGGCATTACTTTATTCATTTCATTAATTAGCAGCTGCGAAATCATGACAGTTACACAAGCATCAGTTCCCGTGTACATCAATTCATGTCATTCATAGTCTAAGGCATGTATACATAAATATACAAAAATACATACATAAATACATACATATGTACATGCATAAATACATGCATAAATACATGTATAAATACATGCATAAATACATACCTAAATACATATAAAAATGCATGCATAAATACATACATAAAATATTCATAAATACATACATAAATACATATAATAATAATAATAGTAATGATAAAACTTTATTTTGACACCGTCAAATTCGAGACGGCTGCCCCGTTGACGGGTGTGTACAAAAATATTAAATTATAAATAGTTTAAAATTATAATTAGTCCAGGTAAAGCAATACGCTTTAAAACATGTTAAAACTGTAGACTGTGCCCCTGTGTAATTAAAAAAAATAAACTGCATTCGTTAAAAGTAGTATTAAATATGTGAAATATGAACAACACTAGAACTAATAAATTCTACTATGGTAATGAATAAGATGATATGACAATAAGATAACATGTAATGTGTGTGTTAAAAGTCCAATGTCAGTTATGCAAAACTCATTAAGTGGAGAAGAACAATGTCTTTAGTTGTTTCTTAAATTGCGGGAGATTGCCGTTGTTGCGCATGTTCATGGGAAGTTTGTACCACAGAGTGGGGCCAGCAAAGGCAAATGCACGGCGGCCAAAACGTTCTAAGTTCAGATACTCTGGCGTACCATCGTATATTACCCTGTGCACAAGAACGAGTACCTTAAACTCAATGCGCCTCCTTACAGGCAGCCACTGAAATTTCCGCAGTATTATCGTCTAGGACTGCCGATTGCCCCGCCGAATCTGGATGACAATTCGAGCCGCAAACCGCTGAACCACTTCCAGACGGTGCAGGTGACGATCGTTTATTTTTAATAGCATCGCATTACCATAGTCAAGTCGCGATGTCACTAGTCCGTGGACCAGACTCTTACATGCACTGGTGGTAAGTCTTGTAACTTTGCAATTTGTCACAGGTGATAATAGGCTTGATAATAATACTTAAGGCGTCATCGATAGATCAGTGTCAATGACGAATCCGAGATCTCGGATAACGCCGGAGGTGTCAACGAACTGGCCACATATATGTTGACGCGGCTTAGCGAGGAGTACGCATATTTGGCGAACGGATAACAATGGCTTCTGATTTATTGTCAGTCATCATATTTTCACGGAGCCATACTTTCACTTCCTGTATGCAGGCTTCCATAGGCGCAAGGGCTTGTGTGTGGTCGGTTGGTGGGAAAGTGATGTAGAGTGTCGTCTGCATATAGGTGGTGGTGAATGTTGTGCTGTTGTAGAAGTTTGGTTAAAGGTGCGATGTACGCGTTAAAAAGTATCGGTTCCAGGACACACCCTTGCGGCACACCTGTCATTATGGTGTTTACCTCCGACACGCCATTCGTGGGATACGTCTGCCACTTCGGGTAGGGTCTTGTCTGCGTATCGACCAAGAAGTGAATTTGCGATATTCTAGATCAGGCGCATGTTGCCGCCAGCTTTCACAATTTCAGATATATAGTGTTCGGAGCGTGCTGTCTTCGGCGATTTCCGGTAGTGTTCCGTCGGTCCATAACAATCTGCGAATGTACAGTTAGGCCTGATTTTCGCCAATGACGTTCGGCACGACGTAGGGCTCGCTTTTCTTCGGCTAGTTCATTCGTGTGCCACGGGGTCATCGAGCTCACAGTGATGGTCCGTGACACGAGTGGCGCGTGCGCGTCAACAGTGGTACGTAGCCAGGTGTCGTAGCCCGCGAGAAGAGCAATTGGGTCCGTCTCGTCAGCATCAAGGTAAAACGACTGTAAGTCTGCTGCGAAACTGCTGCTGTTGATCGCTGCATATTTCCGATATGAAAAGTGTCGTCGACGGTCTGGTTTTGACTGGAAGAGCCCACATTCGACTGCGTAGTGATCGGTAACAGGGGCACGGCAGCAGTGGCAATAGGATGTGATGTTTTTGCCGTTGTTGTCAGGTCTAGTGTATTTCTCCGTTCGTGAGTAGCGCCATTGACATGTTGCGCAAAGCCAGCCGTATCACGCAGATCGGACAGATTCACCGCGTCGGTGCAGGTTGAATTGTTGTATCTCGTGTTGAAGTCACCGCACACGACCGTCTCTGTAGGATGAGCAGCAGCGATGGGTAACACTTTGGAGACATCGTCCAGGAATTTCCAAAACACGTATCTGTACATCACGATTACACGCGTTGTGCAGCCGTTGCGGGCATTGCGTAGAGTATAATGCTTAGGAAGCGCGCGTGTCAACAGTGACAAATGACACGAGCTGTAGTGTTTTGCGGAACTGAGGCCGGTTTCATGAAGCGTACTTAAAGTTACGCAATTACTTAGCGTCACGTGTTTTCATAAACTTCTATGTTCGCTTATATTAAACAAATCACGTAATTTACTAAGACATTCACCTTAGTGTTAAGAACGTTCTTAGCCGCTTCATAAAACCGGCCCCAGAACTCCAACGCCTCCACCGCAACGAGCGCCACCACGTGGCTGGTGAACGAGCGTGAAATGTTCTTTGCAAAGTTCAGACACTGAAGCCTTGTCTTCATCTGTCAACCAGGTTTCAGTTACAGCAACAATGCCCAGAGAACACGCATCACCATAATCACGTATGAACAATGATTTGATTCGCAGAGGTCTGGCAATAATCAAAGCAAATTTGTTCCCTTGAAAAAAACAAGGGAAACGGTCCAGAAAGAAGTACTTATCGAACGAATCCATTAGAAAAATTAAGGACAAACAAATGATGTGGACGTCACATAGACGTACTGGAAATGACGAAGACTACAACATTTATAAAGAAGCACTAAACCAAGCTACAACTGAAATTCGAAATTCGAAGAGAAGCTGAGAACAAAAATTAGCTTGTAATATAAAGCAAGACAGCAATAGTTGTTATGCGTAAGGTCGATCCTCTAGAAAGATAGTGCTGGAAATATTATATAAGAGGGATTCTTAATGGTAGAAGACATGAATACGTATTTCAGTTCGGTGTTTACCAGGGAAGATATTAGTTCACTGCCAGTACCAAAGGCTAAGTTCAAGGAGTCCGAATCAGACTATTTAGGACAGTTAATTGTAACCACGGAAATGGTAACTACGAAAATTAGGGCTATGAAGGATAATAAATCACCTGGAGTGGATGGGATTCAGTCCAAACTACTATTGGAAATTGTAGAACAAATTAGCACACCACTTGCAACAGTTTTCAACTTGTCATTAGAAGAGGGAGTGGTTCCTTTAGAATGGAAAGAAGCAAACATAATATCACTAAGTGGGTAGACGAGGGATCACCAGTAGGTATGATCTACTTAGATTTTCAGAAAGCTTTCAACAAAGTGCCACATCAAAGGTTACTGCTGGGGTACCACAGGGATCAGTACTGGGACCTATTATTCTTAATATATATTAACGATTTGGACGATGATATAAAAAGCAAGGTGTTGAAATTTGCGGATGATACAAAATTCAGAAGGATTAAATTCAGCACTATTCAGAATGATTAAACGTGATGGAGATAGACAGCATTTACACGATGCTTTTGACAGGTTGATAAAATGGTCTGAAAAATGGCAAATGTTGTTGTTAGGCCCCATTTAGAATATTGTATTCAAGCATGGAGGCCATATCACAGGAAGGACATAGATATGCTAGAAAGAGTACAGAGGAGAGGAACTAATATGTTACCAAAACTGAGGAATCTTAGTTACGAAATACGCCTAAAAGAATGTGGTTTAACAACACTAGAGACCAGGAGATTGAGAGGTGATCAGATATAAGTGTCTAAAATATTGAATGGTTATGGAAATATTCATAGAAACATTTTTTTACAGTTACGAAAGATAGAATGACCAGAGGACATAAAGTTACATTAGTAAAGGAGCAAAGTAGATTATATATAAGAAAGTTCTCATTCTCGCAAAGGACTGTAAATGAATGGACCATATCATCACCTGATTGTGTTGGTGTCAGTGGCGTGAATATGTTTAAAAATAAAATCGACACATACCTTTAAAAGGCGGGATACACATAGATAAAAGTATTGGACTCGCGATAAGCCAAAAGACTTCCTTGTCCATCTGCCATCTAGAGTGAATTTTCTGGATGGCAATCTTGTTAAATCTTGTTAAATTTAGCCTTGCCCACGATTACGACCGAGTATTTGTATTAGATTGTTGTTATGACGTGTGAATGCCAGGTGGGTGGATGGTCGTTGTCCGATCACTGGATCGATTGTTCTTTGTTTCCGAACGTCGCCTCGGCAGCCGCGTCTCGTTGGTAACCGGGTAGCAATACCGACATCAACTAGCGTCCTCCAAGTATTGGCGTTCAGGCGTGAAGCACAGTAATGTAGAAGCAATTGACAGGCAGTGTACATGTGCGACGGCATGGTTACGCAACAGGATCGACTGAAAATAACCACTGAGCGATATCCACTGAGCGATATTTCAAAGTAAACGATAAACCGAGTTTTTAAAATCAGTAAAAAAAAACACGCCTACGGCGTTCTTGTCGCAGATTAAATTGTTTGACGTCATCACGGCAGGTTGACGCACGATTGCAGTGAAGACCAGTGTCGATGTGTAATTGAAACAGACTAAAACCTGGGATAATGTCGACAGCAATCACGTTACATACATAAATGCATTTATAAACACGTAAACACACACGCGTAAACACACACACGTAAACACACACACGTAAACACACACACACGTAAACACACACGTAAACACGCACGTAAACAAACGCACACGCACACGCGCACACGCGCACACGCGCACACGCGCACACGCGCACACGCACCCACGCACCCACGCACCCACGCACCCACGCACCCACGCACCCACGCACACACACGCACACGCACCCACGCACCCACGCACCCACGCACCCACGCACCCACGCACACACGCATACACACACACACACACACACACACACACACACACACACACACACACACACACACACACACACACACACACACACACACACACACACACACACATACATTGTCACCTAGTAGTCAGGGGGCTTATCCTAAAAAAGACCTCAATTGTTCACTTGTTCACATCGTTCCACAAGCACCGTTTTTGGACCAGCGTTAGATATGGCCATGACGTTTCATTTTTTCGCAGCAGCTTTGGCGGCCAAACTATACAAATCAAAGATGGCCGTCGTCCGGAGTTAATTATACTCAAATTTTCGTGGTAAACTATTTTATTAAGTATTATGTTTAATAGAAATACATAATATAACACTAGTATTTTGAGATTGTATTATTGTTATGTGAAAGTGCTTGATAATCTAAATAATAGTAATGCATATTTGAATGCAAAGATTTGTATTTTGAAAAACGTACTCGAATTAAACGTTGCATTCTGAGATCGCCCATATTTTCAATTAAATAAGTGTACTTGAATTCATTTATTGTGTTTTCACAAGTGTGGAGCGCAGTAGCACAACTGTAAGATCTCCGGACTCTCGACTGAGAGAACGCGGGTTCGAAGCCTGTGCGGCGGTGTCGAACCTTGGGCAAGTTCGTTTAGTCTACATTGCTTCAGTTCACTCAGCTGTATGTATGAGTACCTGTCTATAGACAGTGGTGAATATTTGTGTACCAATAGTCTTCGCGCATTAATTGCAGCGTGGCTGAATGCTTCCCAGAGAAGTCGAGATGGTGTTTGATTGAACAGGTCTGCAGGGAGTAAAGTGTAAATTGCTTTGAGCAGTCCTGAGGACTGGATACTGCGCTATATAAGAACTTACCTTTACAAAGGTACCCGTACTTGGTGTTTCATTCTGAGATCGAGTAAACATTTCCAGTGCATCATACACTATATATATATATCATTTTCTTCAACTCCAGGGTATAACATAAAACGTCTGCAAAGATAAACAATAAAAAATGTTATCCGCGTGCCATATTCCGCTGGACATACGAAAGGTTATTTTGGCAAAAAACACATCATTTATTTAATAATATATCAAATTCCAAAACGACACAGTGTAAATAAATAAATATAGTTGATGTTGTACATTCACTTTCATAAAAGTAGTTAAACATAATTGTGGTACTTAAACTCACAATGCAACTTTAAATTTACAAATCTGACAGTGAAGTGACACACACTATCTAACCAGCTGCTCATTTCTAGTTCGATAGTATAATTTTAAACATTTTCTGTTGATGTGCTACCCATTCATATTCGTATCCTAAAATAGCAAAAATACTGCATATCTACAACATTATGCAAACACATCAGCATTCTAACTATTGGCTATTTTCCAAAGTACTTATTTTCTATAAAATATTTGTTATTAATATACGTAATTTTTATTAATATACGTAATATTCTCTACAAATATATCAGTTTTTGTTTTCGAAGAATAAATTCATTACTTGTGTGTGTATATTATATACCTATACCAGGCCACTAACCATTACATCTAAGTTTTGACGGTGTGGAAGTTAGGTAAGGAACACACACACACACACACACACACACACACACACACACACACACACACACACACACACACACACACACACACACACACACACACACACACACACACACACACACACACACACACACACACACACACACACACACACACACACACACACACACACACACACACACACACACACACACACACACACACACACACACACACACACACACACACACACACACACACACACACAAACAAACAAACACACGTAAATTATAGTTAGATGGTAGTGAAGTAATTTTTTTATAATGGAGCTGATATTTGTACAGAAAACGCTAACATTAGGGATAATTATTACATGATAATAACACTATCCAACAAGAAATTATATACTGATTACATTTTGTACAAGTTTACTACCGACATTTGAGTATAATTAATTTAATTGTCTAAACCTTTCATAAAACAACGGCGCCGAAACGACCAATATTCGCCCGTACTTGTCGCATCGGCAACGATAGCACTTCGGTGACGATGCAATTTCAGCGAATTTGTTTTCAAAATGCCACCAGTGCGACCGAATTGTCCCGCCGAAGCCACCAACTTTTGCCGCCTAGCCGAAGCGGTAAGGCAGCCGAAACTTCCTAAGTGCAAAAACCAAAAACGAGTGGTGCTGCAATCGTTTTTCGTTTTCCGTTCTGATGCAGTAAAAACGACTAAAGGTTTGTTTAATCATTAGTTAGTGTTTCTAATATGTATTAGAAATACCGCGTATAGTAGATTTCGTTTATCGTTTTTCGTACTTCAAATATGAAAACTAAAAACGAACATTGTCTGTGTTTTTCCTTTTTCATTCGCTAATTTCAAAACGAAAAAGGAAAAAACGATATATACACGAACCTGTGTGGGTTGCTTTTGTTTAAAAGGTTGCATTAGGACTATTTAAAGTTGTTAGCAAATTATTTCGTTAATTGTCTGATCTTGTGTGTCGTACACAAACATTACGCGATTGCATTATTGGTAAATTGGACATAATTGGATAGTATAATATTGGAAATAATATTGGCCATAACATCTCGCTAGTACATTTTTGTAAGGGTGTCATGCGTGAATTCCGCTGACGGCTAGAACTGCAGGTTCCTTGCCCCTGTGGTCGCGATTTGTACAGCCCCTTCATCCAAACAGGTCATGTGACTATGAATTGTTTGTCGGGCCTGAGGCTGAGACTATCACGCGGTTTCAGTTGACTGGACGCACGCAATGTCCGACTAATATTAGTGACGGCTGCGACTTGTCGAGACAATTGTAGTCTGAATCGTAAGTGCAGTAGCTCTGTGCAGGGCGAAATTCGCTGCTATTTTGTGTTGACTTATCGACTTTGTGTCACTGATCGTTCTACGTTATACTGCGCTGTCTCTATGCACAGGCCACGACATTGGAAAATATTCTTAACAGTGTCATAAACTGTTTATATCCATCGGTTACATTATTGCACACTTTAAGCCTTAAGGCCATCCATGACATTGCTATTCATTGTCGCGGTCTATCCACGACATTGTTATATATGATCAGGAAGCCAGCTCATTTTGTTGTTCAATTATCTTAATGATCAGGAAGCCAGCTCATTTATTTAGTTTTAATTCAATCTTATTTTTGAGGTACCTGTATTTTATTTTATATTCTTTTATTTATAATATTTTAAAAAGTTTTTTTATTGATGACGCACCTTTTGTTAAAAGTGTTTAATTTATTTAAAAAAAATTGTATTATGTATTTGTAGTACACGTGTCGGTTTTTCAAATGACTGAATAGTGCTTGTAATCAGGAGGTAATGTCCCTCCTTTCTTAATATCATAATTATGAATGTATTTTGACATCTCAACAGTAACTATAGTATTTATTTATTATTGTTTTTTAGTATGGTTATTTTGTTATATTCTATTTATATCTGTGTCATGTATTTGTTTGTCTGTCCAAGGACCACAATGGAAACAAGTGTTGCACTTTCTTGTGTCATCCTTTATATTTAATGTACCCTGTATCTATATGTTATGTATGTACAAGCTTACATTTTATATTGAATAAATCATCATCATCATCATCCCTGACAATGCAATGGACAGTCCCGATCCATCCTCCACACTGTTATAGCCTACACTGTGTACTGGATGTTGCTAAACGCCGTTTATAATCATCCTTGGCATTTCTGTACGGTGCGCATGTCGATCGTGGACCCTGTTGGTACTCACCGTTTAAATTAATTCCTAACATTACTTGCTATAGTAGTTGAACCAGTTTTGAGACGCAAATTTACAAACAGCGTGATGAGAAGGTCTTAGATATGTACGGTAACGAGAAACGACATAATTTGACCTATTTTTCTGGTTCACTACATATTCGTTTGGACTTGACGTATTTTATAGTTCTAATTGTATAGGCTAGGGGGGTGCTATACCTGAAAAATGGTCTACAGCCTATGCGGCATGAGAAAATGTACAATTGCGCATGTGCAATGACCTATTTATTGATGTCCTTTGACCTAGATTTTTTGTAGAAAAAATAAGACGTACAAATTAAATGCAAGGAGTCGATATTTGCAGTTCACGACCTTCCCACCAGGGGCGCCACTTGCAAAATATAAGATGCACGGATTTGAGCAGTACTGATATTTAGATCGCTATTTATCCGCCAGGGGGCATTATTTGTACGATTATTATAATGCTTAGTTTACCAGATTGTCACTTAATTGTGTTCTAATTGCAAAAATGTTGGTCAACTTTTTGGTATAAAACTTTAAAAGCGGGTAATGTGGTAGGCATAAAAAAACATCATAAGGGGAATAATGAGGTAGGCGTCAAAACACCAGAAGGAGGGAAGAATGTGGTGGGCTATGACGTATACGCGGTGGCATAATAGCTGCAGATTAGCTGCCATCGCAGTAGCAGTCACTCTAAGTAGTTCGTGTGCGGGGCAAGGAAGACGACAACATACTGTAAGTACCACACGTGCACACAGCCATGTTGCTGTCTCCCTAGACACTGGGAGCCATTTACCACAAAGCCAATAAAGCAACGTCATTGAAATATTCATCATTTGACGTCAGACGAACAAGCAGTGTGTTTAAAAAAAAAAAATATATATATAAATAAATACAGTATTCATATATCTGTCACGTTTGCATATTTGTTACATATGTTCAATGACATAGTCATCTGGACATCTTGGTGCAGATAGTTAACGCGTTTAAATTGCGATGATCCAGTAACTCGACCAAAACAATCGATTGTATCAGTGGTATTTCATTGACAGTTCCGAAAAATGTGGTCAGAAGAGACTGTTTGAAGGCATAAGATATACATTATTACGTATATTTGTAATATACGTTAGCAATTTTTGGAATTAGTCGCACATCGTCGAACCGAAAGCAAAACGGCCACAAACGGACAACATTACGATACATTTGTTCCTGTTAATAAATCGTTATTTATTGCATTTGCGAGGGGATGTGTCGATTGGCTACAAATCTCAATCATTGTATTCATCACAGGTGGCCATATATGGGTTAAAACCCCAGATTGCAACACACAAAATGGAAAGCAGCAACTGCACCATAACCACCAGCAGGTGCAGCAGCAAAAGCAGAGTCGGCGGCAACAACAACAATAACAACAACAGTAACAATCGTTATTATCTAATAGCATGCAAAGGTATAAGAGACATAACAACCATACCTGCTCTTACAGTAATAAACCATAATATACTTAGAGAATCACGTTTTCTCTTCCTCCCTCCCTCCCTCCCTCCTTCCGTCCGTCCGTCCGTCCGTCCGTCCGTCCGTCCGTCCCTCCGTCCCTCCGTCCCTCCGTCCGTCCGTCCGTCCGTCCGTCCCTCCCTCCCTCCCTTCCTCCCTCCCTCCCTCCCTCCCTCCCTCCCTCCCTCCCTCCCTCCCTCCCTCCCTCCCTCCCTCCCTCCCTCCCTCCCTCCCTCCCTCCCTCCCTCCCTCCCTCCCTCCCTCCCTCCCTCCCTCCCTCTCTCCCTTCCCCTCCGTCCGTCCGTCCGTCCCTTCCTCCCTTCCTCCCTCCGTCCCTCCCTCCCCCTCCCTCCGTCCCCCCTCCCCCTCCCTCGCTCCCTCCCTGCATTCCTCACTTCCTCCGTTCCTCATTCCCCCGCCCCTTTGCCTCCCGTCCCTCCATCCCTGCTCCCTTCCGCTTATCCGTTCCTCCTTTCCTCACTCCCATTCTACCCTTCCTCCTTCACTCTGTCCTTCCCTCCCATCTTATCTCCCACCACCTCCATCCACGCCTCGCTCCCTCATTGACCATTGCTAATACCACAACACAAGGCCAAGCGTCTTTTCACGTGAATAGTCTAGTACTCTAGGCGTACAAGAGCAAAAACTATATTTACACTTCACAATTGCTTAATAATTTCGGAGCGTTTTCATCCGTGACCTTACAGGCGCTTCACAGTTTCTGCGTACTTGCTCGGGGGCACAACCCGCACTAGGTAGATGCGGCCGTCGTCGCAATCGAAATGACGCCGCTGCATGGCTCTGTAATAGGGCGCCACCAGGCAATCAATGCGAGACTCAATGGCTAGAGCGACGGAGAGTTGCTGAAGGCGCTCGATGATCGGTCGGTGCATCGCCACCTCGGATAAGGCGCTCGACATGATGGCGATGAGGAAGTTGATGAGCAAGATGGCCACCATGAACATATAGACGATGTGCAGCACGAAGATCCAGCCCGGGTAACGTAGTCCCAGTTCGACCGGGTTTACGAGGTTGAGCATGATGGCGAACGTTGAGTAGGTGGCGCGCTGAAACGTGACGAACTCCTCGCCGCACGTCTCTCGCTCGCTCGTGTTGACGGTGACGAAGAAAGCGTGGCAGGTGGCGAAGAAGAAGATGGAGTAGACGACGCCGAAGTTGAACATCTGTTGCACCATCCGCTGGATGGCGACGACGAAATATCCGATGGACGGTGCTAATTGGACAAAGTACAAGATTGACCAGGTGGACAAAGCCGTGCAGGCGACCCGCACTCCAGTCGATAATGTGTTGCTCGTCTCGTCAATGACTATCTGTATTGAGGCGACGGCAAATAACACCGCCAACGTCTGCTGACTGCGGAGGTAATACAATGAACACGCGACCATCTTCTTTTTCTTGCCGTCGATCGTCTTGGACATCGGCCCTGCACGGTGCGCCAGCCATTCGCGAGATTTCACATACCCTACGAAATCCCAGAGTAATATCAGCAAACTGTGGACGACGATGTATTTGGCGAGGATTTGTCGCGACATCTTCGACAGGTTGAGCGGACTTACGAACTCACAGAGCCGGTATTCAGATGGAGTGGACAGGCTGGTGGTGTTTGTGGCGTTGGATGCCTGCCCGACGGCAGACATTTGGCTGAAGGTGCTGATATCGAGGGCGTAATATGCAAGTAAGTGCATCAGCCGCAGAAACGCCCACATAATTATCAGAGGCCGATTGACGGAAACCTTCATCGAGATCCACTTCCCAAACGGCTCGTTGAAGAAGACCTGTCTGACGTGAGAGTGCGATAATTTCCGCTCGTCAAACATCACCAGGAAGCGCAGGGGCGACACCTGGCGACGGTTGTCGGAGTCGAAGCTCTCGTATTCGGTGACGTCATACCACTGATAGATGCTGAGACCGCGCACCAGCTGTCGGACGAGGTACACACCGTCCGTTTCCATGATGGCGTGGACGAAGTGTAGAGTGCCGTGCTGCGAGGCGGCTTCCAGCGGTCGCAGTCCGTTGTTGCTCTCCGACAGAAGGAGCTGTCTCCTAGTCTGTAGATCCGTTAGCTGAATGATCTCTCGATACGTTGTCACGAAGCGCTCCTCGAACGATTCTTCGTAGAATGCAACGAAGATCAACTGATGCACAAGGTTGCAACCGGAAGCGTCCTGTGCTGTCACGTGCACGCCGTGGCCAATGAGAACGCGCAGCACACGGAGAGAATTGGAGAGCGCGCACAGTGTTAGCGGCTTGTTTGGCCGTCCCCCGAAGGCATGTTTATTGAAACGAAGTAAATCGTTGTCCTGGTAATGGAACGAGCCGTTCAGCAGAAGCCGACGTTGAGATTCATCCGCAGTCGTGAGAACGTTTTCTACTTGGTCAGCGTTGTCGCTCACGATCGCCGTCACCCAGTATTGGTAGACGTCGACGGGCAGCAGATCATTCTCCGTAATCACTTCCGGTTCTTGCGATACTGACATTACTGAGACGACTGGTAGAATATATTACGTCTGGGGGAATGCAAGAACTCGCAAAGAACAGGTGATCGTTAACTTGTAAATTACACTTTTATTATGGTACTGACATCAGCAGTACATTCATCCTCGCATCGGGCGGCTGGTGATTAGCTTTCTGTAGAGCACTGATAGGGACTGCCTGCCAGCTGAAAATAAATGATGTAAAATAGTTACTATAACTTAACAATAAGACGTGCAACGCCACAGTAATTACAAATGTGTCTTGCGACGTAATTTAACTTGTTGTTTGTTTCCTCTTTCGAAAAAATACGATATGACATAGAACTAAAGGAAGTTGTTTGCTTTCTTGCCTCATGTTTAAATGACATGTTTTGAATGAATGAATTAATTAATTCATAAAATATACATAGCGCCGAGTAGTCCAGTCGTTCTTTTGTAATTAAGTATAACTTTTAATTGTAGCTACAGGACGGAAGTAGACGTATTTGGTTAACTTTTGGCATGCGGTTACACAATGTGCTATCTCCACAATCTGGAGAAAATGATCGCATATTTATCTTTGACTCACCTTGATAATACCGACGAAGCCTTTTGTGATTAGCCAATCGAAACATTCCGCGAATCCGACGTCATCGTAGAATTAGGCTTTCTTTCCCTGTGTTCACCTTTCAATGTTGTCGATGAATGACCGGCATTTTTGCATACTCCATCAACATTAACGCGCTTCAACTGCACCACGTTTCGTGTCCGAGTGAAACTGGAAAACACAACCATATGCACCTGTTGTAATGTCTACAACATGCTAACATCATTAATCCCCATTACCTACATCAATATTTTATACGGTGCTTTAAAAAAATACGTACCTAACACAAGTCGACGAGCGGAGACACACAGATAGTGTTTGTTTACACGCTGGTGACAGTCCTGGACAGTGGAAGTCTGCACTTCATATTTTTGAATTAATTATTTATCGCTGTTGCAGGTAAAATTTAAGTTAGCGTTGTGATTAATAATTAACAACAACTGATGCATTTAATGAAAGGCATGTTTACGACGTCTGTATGTAAATATTCATGCGCCCACCTGCATTCGCCCGTTTTAGATGATATACGTATGTCGTACGTATAGGTCATCGTGCCCTTTGCAATGGTAATATGGGTTTAGTGGGTTTTTCAAATTTACGTAGCTACGTATGTATAACGAAAGGTCACACGGTTAGTTGATATGTCATTTTGAAGACAGCAACTGGTATGGCAACCTATAACAATATGTGTCGAGAGGGACACATTTGCTTTTACGATGGTGACATTGTCAAGTTTTCCTCGCCATTTCCAATGCAACATCGCGATCTTACATCCACAGGTAATTAGCACCAGTGGTGTGTTAGACCACCATTCTGTTATATATTTACCTCCTAGGTAGATCCTTAGCTACGGCTTTTGGTTTGGGTAGTTGACGCATTGTTTCTCGCTAATCTCACACCTAGTTTCGTTTATCTCTCCAGATCATACCCTGCAACGCCATCATTTTGTTTACAAGGTATACGAACTACGTTGTTTAAAACGAACAGTCATTAAGGACGCTTTTCCACCAAACACTGCATGGAACTCACGTTGTTGGTTGTTGTCGTAATAATATAAATAACTATTGCTTACCCCATTACCCCTAGGGTATTTTGATTTTAAGCCTTCTCCCAGTGACGCCACCTGACTGGGAGTTCCCACCACAAAATTGTTCACTACTTCCATCTATCTACGACAGGTAAAAAGCAGTTCAGTTGAGCAGCAAACCAATAACTCTAAATAACTATATTTGTGTTGTTAGAAATAAAATGCATCACCAGCTGGTAGAAGAGAGGCCAGTGGTCCAAGGAAGCGAACGTACAAAAAGGCGAGTGCACCTCGGACCATCAGACAAGACGCACCTACAATAATTGAAAGTTAGCTTTACTATTATGTATATTCTGCCAATTGTTCCAGGTGCTATTCTGGTGTAGTGAGTGTGATACCATGTCGTCCTTATCTGATGAACAAATTACTTCTTAGTTATGTTATGTAAATCATTCATATTCCTCTGAGTTGCTGCAGCAGCTGCAAATATGAACAGATAACTAAAATAGAAAAGTTAATTTCTGAACATTCTTCAGGATTGTTAATTTCTGTGCAAATTGTGTCTTTTAGACATATCAGATTCGTGATTTTTTTTACCTTCTATAGGCTTTCTTCGGTGTAGAACGTCATCAGTACATGTGACGTATAAAATCATCGTACACATGAGACAGTTCGCTCAGAGAGGGTACATCGAATACCGAAGAAGTATGGGGTGGCAACGGCCATGCGTCCCCATACCACTCTCAGGCGCCTGTTAGTAAACCCTAAGCACAAAATGGAGCCAGAAGAACACGGCGATCTGGTGTATCAAATACAAGAACCATGCAAGGAATGGGGTGCTGACTGTACTGGGGAGACGGGAAGATTGGTCAAAACGAGACTTGAGGAACATAGAAAAGATGTTGACAACACAAGGAAAGAGAAATACACGAAGACTGAGAAACAAATGAACACCGACCATCAACAAATCTGTCTTCATGTATCACGCATCAACAAAAAAATCATATCACAGACTGTGAAGAAGCGAAAATAGTGGATAAGGAGCCAACAGGAGAACACGATAAATAAAAGAAGACATGTGGATCAGAAATGCCTGGACACCATGTCACACGTACGATGACGTCATACGTCATTTGTACTGAAGAAGTTGTTTTGCTAAACCAACGAAAGCCTCTATAAGGTAATACAATTCACATATTGGATATGTCCACACGAACTAATTTGAATATTATGTCCTTGAATGACCTGCGCTACGACAACCTTCGTTCACCGGCAGCCTCCGTGGTCGCTGAACTCGTCATCCAGCTGTAACTAAGTAAACACAGTTCGTTGTCCAACTTGACAGTGGTATCTATCAAAGAACTCCATCACACAATGATCACGCCGATGCCTGTTCCATTAATCCACACGGAGTACGTCGATTAATGTGCTTTGTGTGCAGAGATCTTCGGGTGATATGTTGGTAGCTAGTAGGCTGGCGTCGTTTCTACGTCAGGTTACTGCGTATTCGCTGGTTTAACCAATAGGTGGCCAATAGATGGGATCCTGATGCTCCAAGTTATCGTGAATGTTGTAATTGAGTATATTTACTAAACACACACACACACACACACACACACACACACACACACACACACACACACACACACACACACACACACACACACACACACACACACACACACACACACACACACACACACACACACACACACACACACACACACACACACACACACACACACACACACACACACACACACACACACACACACACACACACACACACACACACACACACACACACAAACACACACACACACACGCACGAACGTACACGCATACAAACACACACACACACACACACACACGCACACGCACACGCACACGCACACGCACACGCACACGCACACACACACACACACACACACACATACACGCACTATTGAATTAAACAGTTTTTTGGTCGCAGATTCATATTATCCCATAATTGTACATTTTTGCAAACATATATTTTGGGTCGCTTTTAGTTTCTGGAAAAACACTATTTTAAGCTTACTTGCGTTATCTAATACACTTATATAATATATAGCATTAAACATATTTTAATTGCACAATTGGCACACATACAGACACACACACGCACGCACGCACGCACGCACGCACGCACACAGTACACACACTCCTATATATATATATATATATATGTATGTATATAAACAAACAAAACACACATACACATATGCACGCACGCACTCGCACGATGCACGCACGCACGCACACACACTCACATTCTCACACACGCACGCAGCTAATGATCACGTTAAAGAACAGACAATTTCCCTTCAATGGTCACTTCAGAATACATAACACTACACGTAATCAATACCAGTAACCACCACCTACTGCCAGAACAAAATTATCAATTACATTTACAGGTGAACACTAATGAAAATGTTGTCATCCGTCCTGCTATGGCCATCACAAATCACACTTGACAACATGATTGTAGTGGAATGTAATAGCGATGAGGGAAACGTATAGATCTACGCGCGATACTAAGCTAAATATTTCCCGATGCGAACAGTTTCCAATAGTATCCATCCACAGATATCTAAGCATCCACAGGAAGTTAACTACGCTGCCCTATTGCTGTGGTACACACTTCCCGGTCGTACACACAGCCTAGTCGGGGCCTCTCACATGTCCCCCGGCGTTTGTAATGGCAACTAAATGCTTTGATTGAACAAACAATTGTCAATAAATGACGAAGTCATTTCACACCAATGTTTCCGTGGTCATACAAGTATTTCTGAAGGAACAAACGTGGCCACAGAATGCATACAACTGTCCCCTTAAGACATTATTATTATTATTATTTTATTAAATCCCCGCTAGGAGAATCTCCTTCCTTCTCTTTCATTAGCGTCAATTCTGACTACAGTGGACGGACTCACATGTTTCAAACAGGAACATTAAGGGATGCGTGCACAAGTCCCCCAACACGTATGACATCGCCGATGAAGTGTATCGCGTATAGTCGAAAACAAATATATATATATATATATATATATATATAGTGGCGCCATCTATCGAATTGAACATGTATTTGTGAATGCTGACGTTACTGTGGTATCGGAAGCAGACAAAGTTTTGAGTAAAGCATTGGCAACCATATGACATCAGTTGAATGCGGTGTAATTTGTTGAGACTATGCTGGATTGCTCAAAATGACAAGTCCCACGTAGACCTACTCCATGTGAAGAGTAGGGATAGGAGGTGAGCTATTCTCCAAATAACGCTTCGCTGTCTGTTTAAATAAATCCTGTTTCTCAATGCAATGTTTTTTCGGTGCAATGCTTCATATCAGGTCTAATTCATAAAACAACTGACACATGTATACTATATTGATGTACGTTCGTTTCGTTGGCTTGGACCGGAACCATCCAGATGTCACCGGTATTACCCCTCTTTGGTTCGACTTGTCATCTTACACCCACTAATGCAAATAGTTTGGTGTGTAATTGAAAATAAAACACCTGTTCCCTATACCGGGTATCTAGTCAAATATATGATTATACAATGCTCATCACGTTATTTTAAATTACTGAGGAGATATTTTATTGTGAACCAGTGTCGATTTTTTGTCACTGGTTTTATTTGGTGTAAATTGGGAGCTTCTGATACTTCTAACAGAAGAGTTGTGTCAGCAGCAGCTCGCGTCACACACGAGGAGTCGAATCGCAAATTGTGTTGAACCAGTGCATAAGTGTAGCATGTGTCACTGGTGTTTCCAATTTTACAAATTTACAAAATAACGGGATCATTTCCGAAGGAAAAATTGCCATCGGACGTAAGCTCTTGAATGGTTGGGTTCATTTATGGCGGTCATATCACTGTGCAGTCCAATATCGTGAAGCGATCATTGTACTTCTTTGAAAAGTTGACATATTTTGAATGTCAGGGTTGTATTCACGTTAGAAGCCTAAAGAAGGAAGTAGAAGATTGAAATGATATAGAAAGTAAATTTGACGCGGATGAATCAGATAGTTTAGGGCAGTTGTTTGTTACTCCTGAAATCGTATCAATGAACATTAAGTCGATGAAAGAAAACAAATCACCTGGGGCCGGTTTCATGAAGCGTACTTAAACTACGCGGTTACTTAGCGCTACGCAAGTGCATAAACTCAAATTCTTGCGTAGCTAAGTAATTGCGTAAAACTAAGCAAAGCGGGTTTAATGTAGCGCGCATGACCCATTTCTTAACTAAGTACGCGCGTAAAGCGCAAATTAGTTTTGAAGGTCAGTATCCTCGCTTACACCGCTGCGACGTGTTGTACCGGGAAATGAGAGCACACGGGATGGCACACCAAGCAGCACTCACCTGAAAACACAAAAGAGGCGCAGAGTAGACGACAATTACCACCACCTCGTTGCAGAGGAGAGAGAGAAGGTGCAACTAGATGTAGTGAAACTAAGACTCGAGAGAAAAAAAATCAACATGTTTGGCACTTTGACATTAGATTGACTAGGTTAGTTACCTACAAAGAGACTAGTGCAGAAACTAGAGAAGGAATTAGGAGTATCACTCAGAGCGATTGAAACTATTCTGTGTGGATCAAACTCTGAAGCAGATGACTGAACAATATTTACTGTTGTGCTTGTCATAGCTATTATCAGATTGACATTTCATTATTATATTGAATACTACTGCTATGTTGTTGTGGTAGCACGTGAATACCTTAACCAGTATTAATTTCTTTAAAGAATGCTTTATTTTCGTAGGTAGTATATAAAGAGTCTATGGCTACTACCATTGTTTATTATCTAGTCAACTATTTTATTATCGTAGTTGCAGTTAGTGCCAAACTTGGTGAATGACATTTCAACAACATGTTGATTTTCTTACACGTTATGATTTAAAATAAATATTTTAATGAAACTTATAACGATTGAATAAATATAAGTACCCGCTGAAATATCGTTGAACCAATCGATCACGTGTTGCTCTGCCTGATAGAGTTGGGTCGCCTCCATTGTTGTTGCCGTCATCACTGTTGTCATCAGCTGGGTCTTCAGTAGCATCATCCGGCACTGGCAGTCTCAGCTTGACAGCTATGTTGTGCAGCAGAATGCATGCCACGATGACCTGACATGCCTTGCCAGGCTCATACCTAACAGAAAATGCAGTTTGACTCACAGAGCTGAATAAAGTCGAAATATGCTTCCAGTCACAGTTTTAATTCATAAATTCTAAAGGAAAGTGTCATAAACTGTTGTATGTACTAGGTAGAAGATTGTCTTGTCGAATGACACATATAAGACCACAACATTGTAGCCACAATAAATACAGACTAGTCAGTTAATAAAACTTTGCCGAGCGCTGGACACAACTACAAGAAGAAGAGCAACATTTGCATACTATTCGTTAATTTATAAATATTAAACATAATTTTATATTTTAAATGCTGGATAATAATTTAGTGCAGAAATATAATACAATTTTTTTTAACTTACCATATTCCCATACATTAGAGATGGTTATAAAATATCATACGTTGTAAATAAACTTACCTTAGACCTGTGTGCAGACAATTACAGCGTTTCTTTAGGATTCCGTTGCAGCGTTCGATTATGCAACGGGTAGCTGCGTGTGAGTCATTGTAGTGTTGTTGGTTTGGGTGTGTAATGTGGATGGAAGGAGTTAGCAGCCAGTCTAGCAGAATGTAGCCGCTGTCTCCCAGGATGAAGCCTTCCACTGGGCGGGGTAATGTCTCAAACGATGCATACATGGGACATTCTCTTAGAATGCGAGCGTCGTGAACCGATCCCGGCTATTTCACAACACAGTTCATGATGCTAGCGTCGGCGTCGCAAATCAGTTGAACATTTATGGAATGGTCGTTCTTTCGATTCACATACTCGTGCTCGTTCACGGTTGGCGTAGCGATCTTCACATGCGTGCAGTCAACACAACCAATGACGCGACTTTCATGGCTTCCGTCTCGCGTTGTTCGTTGCAAGCGAGCGTACCTCGGAACAAGTCGAGCCAATGCTACAGCCACTCTGTGGACGGTTCTGCACACTGTTGCTTTGCTGATGCCGAACAAATCAGCAACAACCAACTGGAAACTGCCACACGCAAAGAATCGTAAGGCGACACGAATTTGGAGCGTTGTCGTCAGCGAGCCCTTTCGTGCAGAAATCGACACGCTGTCACCGACCAAATCTACCAAGTCCATAATGACATCGCGTCGAAACCGGTACCTTGAAAACAACTCAACGTCATCGTACATTTCGAAGGGGTGTGATCTGTCTTTAAACACTCGCTCCCTTCGTAATCCTCTTTTTGCTGCGTCATTCAGTCGATGCACTTGTCGTAAAGCCGCCATTTTGAAAAGCATCTAAGAATTACTTAGTGGATTTACGCCACGGGGGTAGGAGCCGTAGGCTAAGTACGGCGTTGCGCCCACTGCGTAATCTAAGTAGACGACATGAAACGCGTAATCTTCTACGGTAACTTTCTTAGCACTATGTAAACGGTCGTAACCGCTAAGTAGGCTTCATGAAACCGGCCCCATTAAGAGTTTACGGGAATACCACAGAAACTGCTTAAGAAATTTATAGAGCAAATCAGTACAAAACTTGCTTTATTCTTTAATATGTCATTTAAAGAGGGAATCGTTCCACTAGAATGGAAATATGCAACAATTACGCCATTATTTAAAAAGGGATCGAGGAGCAAGACATGGAATTACAGACCAGTTTGTTTAACATCAGTTTTATGCAAATTACTAGACACGCTTATAAGAGACCACATGGAGGAATTCATGAAGGTTCTTAAAGGTGGCATGAACAAGTTGACATAAATGCTATAGTAAATAGAATACATATAAAATAAGATAATCATATAGTCCAAAAAATAAAAAATAAATTAGTTTTCATAAAATCACGCAAATAAGAATGCTTCCTCACACACCGCCTCTGAAATTTTGCCTTCGGGAGTTTCCGTGAGTGTGACGTCATATGTGTCACAGAAGCTGGCGGCTGATCGAAGTTGTCATGTTGACAGTGGTTGTTTCGTGAAGGATACAGCAGTTTGTCCTCTCTTCTTCTCGATAATTTGTCTGATGGCAAACAATCCATCATCTGTTCCACTCCCTTTCCTAAATCCCAGCTGATTCTCTCCGATTTTGCTCTCCACTGTAAGCCTCACCCTAGCATCCAGTGTCCTTTCCAACAATTTCAAGGTTTGGCTCAGTAATGTGATGCCTCTGTATCTCCCTGGGTAATGGATGTCCCCTTTCCCCTTCCATATCGGCACAATCACCCCTCTTCGTCACTCTGCTGGTATCTCTCCTGCTGTGAAGCACACATTAAACAGCCTCGTCAGCCTCGTCAGCCTCGTCAGCCTCGTCAGCCTCGTCAGCCTCGTCAGCCCGGACCATCGTGGTCAAATTCGAGTCGTTCAAGGACCGCGAGCTGGTACTGCAGGCGGCGAAGAAGAAACGGCCTCGTGGCATCTACGTGAACGAGGACTATTCGCAGAGGGTCATGGCGAGGCGGAATGAACTGCTACCAAAAATGATGAAGGCCAGGGAAGAGGGCAAAGTCGCATATTTGTCATTTGACAAACTGGTGGTAAGAGAGCGACATGATGTCGCAAACCGTGGTTAAACTACCAAGTACCTGTTGACTATCCTGGCAAACGTTTTTGTGATGACTTTACCATCGCGTCAACTACACAACAAAATGACGAGTTAACGCCTCCGTATGATACACCGTTTGATTATAATGAACACTGTTACGAACACGATATTGATACTGATCGTTTGTTGTATAACGATTTGCCCACGCAATGTAAATACTACACCCCAGCACAATTTTCAACAAACTTTAGCAGTGTTGGCAAAAACCAGCCAATCAAACTGAGTATGATACACTTTAATGCTCGGAGTTTAAAAGCTAACTTACCCAAGATTAAAGATACTATCCAAAGCATGGAGTATAAATTTCATATAATTGCTATATCAGAAACGTGGCTTAAAGAAAACAATTGGGACGGAAGTGAAGTAAACTGTAACGATGTCGTATTTTCGGGTTACAAACTGTACTGTAATTCCAGAGAAAAAAAAAACACGGTGGCGGCGTTGCCATATATGTGTGTGAATCTGTACTTAACAATTGCCAGTCTTCTGATATTTGTCTAAGGAATATATCGTATGCTGTTGATGACTGTTTTGAAAGCATCTTTATTGAGATACAAATTAGTAAACACGAAAAAATCAATGTCGGTTGTATGTATAGAGCACCGAATACCAGCATCAGCAAATTTAATGACAATCTCTCATTCATACTGGGAAATCTCACCAGCAAAATCGTGTATATATGTGGTGATTACAATATAGACCTATTGCACTGCGAAGAGCAAGCTGAATCAAAATATTTAATTTATCAAATGTTCAGCTCTGGATTATATCCCTTGATCACCAGGCCCACACGAGTAACAAGCTTGACTGCTAGTATAATAGATAACATGTTCTGTTCTGAACTGTGTAGAAACAAAATGTGCGGCATTGTTTTAAGCGATGCTACAGACCATATGCCAATTTTCGTCCTGTGTGACAACAGCACTTACACGGTTATTAACGATGATCCTACATATAAATGAAACAGAACGTTAGATGAGGACTCATTAAACAAATTTAAGCACGATTTAAATTATGCAAACTGGGACACTGTAATGAACGAGTCAAACCCTGATTTTGCATTCTCGCGCTTTATGCAAATACTAAATAATACTTATAACGATGCCTGTCCTGTAAAAACTACAACGTATTCAGGAGAGACAAAAAAGAATGATAAACCTTGGTTATCAAGAGGGCTAAAAAACGCTTGCATAAAGAAGAATAACATGTACTTAGCGTTTCTAAAAAATAGGACAGAATTAACAGAAATCCGCTACAAAAATTACAAAAATAAGTTAACAAAATTATTACGTCTAGAAAAGAAAAAATATTACAGAAAAAAACTCGACGATTGTAAGACTAATATAAGGTCAACTTGGAAAATTCTTAACAGCATAATAGGTAAAAGAAAATCTGATACCACATATTTGAACAAGTTTCATGTTGGCGATAACATAGTAGTATTAGAAAATAAAGAAATAGCTAATAATTTTAACAATTTCTTCGTCGATATAGGTACTAAATTATCCAACCTCATAGAACCCTGCCCGGGAACAAAGCCAACCGACTTTGTAAAACGTACTGTATCACAATCAATGTATATGTCCCCCGTTACTGAGCAAGAAGTACTCGAAATTGTGTCTGGATGCAAAAGTAAAACTTCATACGGACCTGATGAAATCAGCATGAAAACAGTTAAGCATGTAATAAAGCAAATTGTACAACCGCTAATCCACATTTTTAACAGATCTTTGATCAGCGGATCATTTCCAAATGATATGAAATTAGCAAAAGTCATTCCTATATTTAAGTCAGGAGATCGTTTTCAGTTTTCTAATTATAGACCTATATCTCTCTTATCCCAATTTTCAAAAATACTTGACAATTTTTTTCAACAAAAGGCTAAGGTCTTTCATTGAAACACAACACATATTGACAGATGGGCAGTATGGCTTCAGAAGTAATCACTCAACGTCACTAGCTTTAACAGAATTTGTCGAAAAAATTACATCCGCAATGGATAAATGCCAAAGCACGATTGGGGTCTTTATCGACCTAACAAAAGCCTTTGACACTGTTGACCACAACATACTGCTAAGTAAATTGCAATGTTACGGAATCAGGGGTCTGACTCTGGCCTGGATAAAAAGCTACTTAACCAACCGTAGACAATATGTATGCTATAACAACAGTAACTCAGAACAAAAGGAAATCAAGTGTGGAGTCCCGCAAGGTTCAATCCTTGGCCCGTTATTATTTATTCTATACATAAATGACATGTGTGAAGTCTCAAAATTGCTTGACATTATTTTGTTTGCTGATGATACAAACATTTTTTATTCCGCTAGTAACACAGATGAAGTAAGCACTGTTATTAACAACGAACTAAAAAAACTAGACCTGTGGTTTCGAGCGAACAAATTATCACTTAATGTGAACAAAACACATTTTATAATGTTCAACAATAAAAAGCAACCTAGAACAGGTGTGAATATAGTTTTGAATGGAAAAAACATTGAGCAGGTATCATATACTAAATTCGTTGGAGTAACCATTGACGAAAACGTAACATGGAGAGAACACATAAAAATGGTTGAATCAAAAGTATCAAAAAACATAGCAGTTTTGTATAAAACTAGGCATGTTCTTGATTGTCAAGCGTTACACACATTATATAATTCACTTGTTGAACCACATATGTCATATTGCTGTGAGATCTGGGGAAATACTTATCAATCTAGACTCAGAAAACTATTTATGTCACAGAAAAAAGCTATACGGATTATTTATAATCTTAATTATCATGATCATACATCTGTATTTTTCCATCTCTCAAACATGCTTAAATTTCATGATTTTGTTAAATACAAGACTATGATCATACTTTATAAAGCAAACAACCATTCTTTAAATGGTCGTGTTCAAGCATTATTTGAACCAACCGCAGCTATACACATACATGATACAAGACAAAGCAAACTGTTCTATGTTAAAAAGACAAACACCACCCTCCGATTGCTGTCAATCACCGTCAAGGGTATAAAAACGTGGAACAATTTACCAAATAAATTGACTCAGCTTCCAAGTTTAACACAATTTAAAAAAACAATCAAGTTGTCATTACTTTCTACATATTTGTGAATTGTTAATTGAAGGTGACGTTTTGTTAAACCCATGTAATAGTAACACAAGCACTATAATAAACAGTCTATAAAATGATATGAGTTGTGAATATTATTTTGTGATTTATTTATAATTCCTGTTGTATTTATTCAGTTTTCATAGTTCGAGTAGGGCATAGCAACACATTAGTCTATGACTTCAGCTATGTCCTTTCAGCAGCAGCAGCAGCAAACCATACTGTGCATGTATTATGTTGTTGTTGTTGTTGTTGTTGTTGTTGTTGTTGTTGTTGTTGTTGAATAAACGTTCATTCAAACTTGATTCCAACTCGTCTGTTTGCTTTCACCATTTCCACTGAGAGATCATCCACTCCTACAGCCTTTCCAGTTTTCATCTTCTTTACTGCTTTCTCCACCTCTTCTTCTGTTATTGTCCTCACCTTCAGCTCTCTCCTTACAGTATGAGGTATCTCTATCTCATATTCTTCCTCCGGATTTAGTAGTTTCATGAAGTACTCCTCCTAAACACCCAACACTTGTCTTGCTCCAGTGACCAGTGTCCCGTCGCTTCTCTTCATTGCTGATGTTCGTATCTTTGCTGTCTCTGTCTCTATCCCTGGCAAGTTTGAAGATCAGTTTTTTCCCACCATCTTCTTCAATTTTATCACACAATTCCAGCTGCTTATCATCTCTTGCTTTAGCAACCGCCTTATTTGCTGCCTTCTTCTTCTCCCGGTAATTCTGCTTTAGCCTTGTCTTTTCTTCATCACTCGCTTATTCCACGCACTTCAATGCCTCCTTTTTTTCTCGTATTGCTTGTTCAACTTCCTGGTTCCACCACCACTGTTCTTTCTTCTTTCGACTTTGTGTCGGCTTTCCTGATGTTCGGCCACATATCTCCTCAGCTGTTCTAACAAAGCCTTCCTTAAGTGCTTTCTACTCTGATTCCACATCCTCCCTTTGTTCTTGGAGTAGCCTAAGCTTCCTCTCTACTACTTCGGTTTTGTATTGGGCCATCACCTTTCCTTCGCATTTCCACCATTTTATTACCTGTCTTTGTTTCCTCCTTCCCTGTTTGCCTCTTCCTATCCATATTTCATAAACCACTGGTTTATGTTGGCTCGTTATGTGCTCTCCTGCCAAAACATTGCAGTCCCTAACCTTGTTCAATTGGCTGCTTCTAGCAATCAGCAGATCTATCTCTGTTCTGTTGTTTCCATTTCTGTATGTGATCTTGTGTGATTCCTTCTTCTGGAAGAAGGAGTTTACCACAACTAGCTGATTTCTGCCTAGCATCTCGACCATATCTTGTCCCTATCTCTTTCTCGTTCCATATCCGTACTTTCCTAAGGTCTCCTCGCTGTTCTGTCTCTTTCCTACATGTGCATTTAGATCACCTGCCACAACCGGTTGTTTCGGAATGCATCCTTGTCTTCTTGAGTTCTCCCTGTCTGTGGTGCGTAGAACGATAGTATGCACATCATCTCTCCACCAACTAACATCCACACTGCTATTATCCTGCCTTCCCATCGTTCCACCCTGACGACTTCCTTGCTGTATTCCTCCTTCATAATCACTCCCACTCCATTCGCCCTTCCATCTCCCACTGACAGTTGCCGCGTCTTCATTAGCTCCACCATCTCCACTCGTTTCCCCGTCATTGTTCCCACATTGAGGGTGGCAAACCGGACTTCGCATGAGGGTCGATGCTGGCTATTCGACCCTCCAGGTCTTCGCTGATTTCTCGCTGGTGCCAGCGCGTCGGTTCCCCCGCACGCGGTAGCCAATCTCATAATTACTAAGTGATTTAGCATATAATTGAGGTCATTTATTCGAGCCATATGGTGCTGCCCATGCTGACCCATGTGGTGGGTTTGTCTTCCAGGTTTCCCTTCCCGTAGGTCAATGTCTTCCATGACTGGTGGACTTGATCTGCCCATGGTTTGAAGTCAGAGTTTTCCTTCTCCTAGACCCACTGCCTGTCAAGGCTAATGAGTTGGGTCTACCCAGGTTTTAAATCAGAGTTGTCCTTCTCCTAGATCCCTAGCATGTTAGCCTGGGGCCGTAAGGTGCCCAGTTACCGCAGTGTACCACAAGGAGATCATGCTAGAGTCTTGTCTGTGGAGAGGCTATGTACCAGCAGGGGAGGCTTGCGCACTCATGTCCCTTTTCGCCCCTGCGAAGGGACTAGCTGGCGGTCGCAACTGAAAACGAGAGCAAAAGCGCATGCATTACAAGCTACTCACTACACTGCGACACTAGACGCGTCTCACAGACCTGTGCTTGCACCACACACCACATATTATAACTAAATCGTCGGTTGTATGCGTTGTCGTTTTTTTCGTTGTAAGTGTCAAGTGCCGCTATCGTTGCTGGTGAGTGGGTCGAACTATTTGTAAATTTCTAATACGCTAACTTTGGACTAATGTAAGTGCATGTCCTCCGAGTCACCGAAGTCTACTCGCCTCTTTCTACGTTTATTCGCTTACAGGGGCCTGAGTTTAGCCGCGTTATGCCTGCGCTAGAGTGGCGTGCCCCTTAGATCTGTTGTAAGGGCCAACCTGTCCACTTGACCTTCGGAAATTTTGAACGCCGCCGCGAACATGTTTCGACAGCACCATACACCGCCGCCATCCCCGTCTTCCGATGTCATTAGTTGAGCCGAGATAGCGGACAAGCTGAAGTTACGGCGGCACGGCGGCGAAACATTTTCAACAGCATCTCCCTGTCTTCTGGTGTTATGATCCGACAGCGCGGCAGGCGGAGTCGTGCTGAAGCCTACCCAGTATGAATTTTGGTTCGGCCACGAGGTTTTTTTTTGCCGAGCGTCAATGGGGGTCCAGTTGGCCGTTGTGCCACCCTTGACTATCCTCTCTGGCACCGCCCGTGCTTGGACGACTGACTTCTGATCTACTAATTGGCGCCGAATTTTTGAAAACACAACGACAGTTATTCAGAGTTATCTACTGACATGTTTTATAGGCTCTGTTTTTAAGGCCTTTCTCCTACCTGAGAAAACTGAATGATGATTAATTATCCAGATGACACCACCACTAAGTTAGCTAATTAATAGGTACTATATGCACATGCCTTGGGGTTGTCCACGAAAATATACAAAAATACCCGAGCATATTTTGTGTAGACTGAAGGTTCCCGAAACCTAGTTAGCAAGCCATGATTTGGCCAATGGTTGCTACTGCATACACTCCATTGGTACTCCATTGGCCCAATGAGTGTTGCAAGCTGGGGATACTCCTGATGTAAGCCTTATGAGTTTGGTTGTTTAATGTACATTATAGAGGTGTTATTACATAACTTACAATAAACGAGAAAAATCTTCAACAGCACCACACCGCGTCATCAGATGTTATGACAACAGCGTGACACCGCGACAGCTGAGTGATGCTAAAGCTCTTGCAAACATCTTCAGCAGCACTCCCTTCCCCCTTCTTCCGATGACAAGATACGACATGATACGATTCGTGCTGAAACCTCGGCTCAGCCCACCCAATATTTCTTATGTTTCGGCGCCAGTAATATTTTGGCCATACTCGAGGGGGCGCAATTGGAGGTTTGGGGCCCACCTAAACTATATAGGAATCAAACCAGAGCCTAACCAGGGCCCACGAAAATGTCGGGTGCCTAGAGGCCACGGATTCTTAATCCGCCACTGGCATTGGACGAACGTTAGCAGTTTTGCAGCGAAGTAGGCGACTCTATTCCACTATAAGGTATGCGTCCCTAACCCGCGCGATAGTGATGAATGTTGTGGCGCCTTCTAAAGGATTATCCAGGTTCCGCGATGTGGCGCCACCAATTGTCGCTCCTACGAGAGCCGATACTACCGACAGCCTTTTGCCGTTTCCACTGTGACGAAAACGATTTGTTAGCCTGAATCACGCGCTGAGTCATCAAATAAGAGCACAGTTTTTCAGTTCATACAAAAGACGGCGATATACGGTACGATTGTCTCGGATGAAACCGTCCGATTACCACGTAAACGATGAAATCGTATCGTGTAACTGTCCTAACGATTCAATCGCATCCGAATCACTCGCACGAAATTTGTTTACAGCAGGTTCTATTTTTCGTGCGATTCCATCGGACGTTCGGTGATATTGTCCAATCAGAGAACAGCAACAAGGTTGAACTTCGACCTCCTTCAATAAAATGATCGCTGATGATTCCGGTAAAACCTCACCTTAAATAGTTGTCGAGCTATATCATGAAAGATACGCTGTGGAACGCGGCGAACCTAATTTACAATGACGGCAGCAACGGTTACGGATTGTCTGAAAGTTCTCGAGGATGACGGCTAATGACGCAATTTAAAAAAAATGGAAGATTATAACACATAACTTATGTCACTGTCAGAATAGTCAACGCCAACGGACGGCGAACAGACTGGGTCAGAAATGACAGAACGTCAGAACAGCGGGTTTCCGAAGCCCCGGCGGCCGGCGGGATCGTCGACAACAGCTAATCAGACCGCCGGCTACTGATTCATTCCCATATAATTATTTTCTCACGTTTTTGAGGCGAAAGAATTGCTCAATTTGACAAAATCCGCAAAAAAACTAAGCCGGTCCGGATATTGACAACCCAAGCGCACCCGACGGTGACCTCGACCACTGACGGAGACGGTCAAAAGTATCGCCAACTGCATGTTACGAACGGCTTGCGTTGATTTCCACAGGCACCACTGTATGGAAACTGCGACAATAACTTTTTTTAAATAATTTGTGTGGGTCCTTCAATGAACATGTACGCCTCCAAAAACAAAACTTGGTGAGGATGGACAGCAGCAGAAGACACTCTTCAGCTTTCAATTTAACAGCAAGAAAAGAAATCTTGGTTAGTATGTGTGAATTTTTTGAATGGAAATGTGATTGACAGCTTGTGGAGACCTGCCAACTGTTACGGTTTCGCCGTATTTGTTACACTTAGACAGCTGTTAATACGGCGTTACGGCTGGGCTGAAAATATTACGGTAGTAACAAAACAATCGGACAAGCTTATTCATTATAAAGCGTCACGTATTCTGCAAAATACGTAACCTTCCCAAGCGGTGTGCGAAAAACAACCGCGGTCGGCAGTCCTATTGCCAGTCTCAACACCCGTTAGTTTTCAATATTAACCATTCGGCGGTGCCACTGTTGTATTATCAATGGACATTCAGTTCCTGTTCATCTAGATGTATGGGAGGCTTGGGATGTTATGAATCTAGCAGCTGGCTGCATCATTAACCATAATTTCACTTTCATTAAGGACTGGTTGTTACTTGTAGACTGCAAAATAATTAAGAGTAAATGAGATTTGAAAAAGAGTACCAAATTAATGTGTTGTCATTTAAGTAATGAGCTTACCTGGGATATGAGTGAGATTACATTCATAGCAAAATGGGTATAATTTTGTCTACTGAAGCAACACTTAAAACAATAAATTAAATTATTAGAATGCACCAGAAGCCAAAAATAGCATAATTTTATTAAACAATTTTGGGGAGCATGCCCAGACCCAGAATGTTGACGCGACTACGGCACGCAGCGGCGGGTTTGCCGCCGCATTCGTCCACACCACCCATATTCAGTAGCTGGCTACTCAAATGTTAAAACCTACTACGCAAAATATTAGGGAATACACTGCAGAAGTAAGTAGCGACGGCGACGTCATGATATTTGGATTATCAATTAATTGTAATTAAGTTAAAACGCTATAATATATTATAGTTATATTCATATGTCAAAGGTCCATTTTTATTCCTCAAAGCAGCACGTTTGAAATACATTCATAACATTGTCATTGACATTGTGATTGTCTAGTGGTGATTTGTTCTCTTTCGTTAGCCAGTTTCGGTGAAAGTTTATGTTGAAATGGCAGCTACAATTTCTAATAATAAACCTGGTTGGCATGTCACCATCCAGTACAAACGTTGTTGATTTGAGAAAAATGACACTACATCAAGATGCCACGGAATTTCGCAACGTACGAATTTTGGGAAGTAGTAAACTTCAGAGTCTCTTTCACGCGTAGAATGGAAACACTAATATTTACTGGCTGTTTCTAGGCCTTAGCTGGTACTAGAAAGGGGTTGGGCAGATTATACATTGTTGAAAATTATGCCTGTGCGTGTAGTGTCCTTGTCAATATGGTATCTGGATCTTCACTCTTGTTGACATGTTGATATAGATGACAGTCTTGTAATATTTTGTTAAAACAATATTCAACCATTTGTTTGCACTCAACCGACGATGTAATTGCTAATTTAGGGTTAGGATTATTGTTAAGTCAGTTTCTTTAAGACACAACATTGTATGATTTGTGATTAGATTATATATATATGAGATGTTCCTTGTGTCAATGATTGTACATTATAGTTGCTGCCAGAATGGGGGTTTCACCGTGGTTCCTCTTAACTAAGCGTATGTCCGTTATATTAGGCATCCTTAAAGTCAAGGCGGGAGTCAATTTTTTCTACCACTTTGGTGCAGACTACGTGGTATTGTGTTGAAGGATGAATGAACGTGTCAGTTCATGTGTAAAACTGGGCTAGTCCCTGTGATATGTTGGGCATCAAGGGGAATTTGTATCCTTTACTATTTGTCATTTACATTAATGTTTTATTTCACATTTTCAAATATTGTAATTATATGTTTTACACATTATTGCTAAATGCTTTATGTACTGCAACTATTTGTTTTACTACTATTAACTACACTTTGTGTAGGAATAATCTTCGTGTGCCCAATAATTCTAGTGTGGCCACATAAATAGTTTGGGGCTGTCCTAGGAAAAGCATAATTGAAAGAAGGCTGTGTTAACGAGGTAACCATAAAGAGAGGTTTGCATTGTATTACCCCATATTGGAATACAATAACAAATATAATTTGGTCATCAAACTGTAACCCTCCTGAGACACCCATTCCTGAGAGAAATATGTATGATGTGCCTCCTTGTTGTTGTTGTTTAACTTTTTATATAGTGTTGTCCTACACCCAATATTTGAAGGTATGAACATTGCTTTAAAACAGTTTACTGTAAGTTCATTGATTGTGTAATAAAATATGTGATGCATTATTAGTTTGTACTACAGTTGGAAAAATAAAAATTCAATGCATTAATAATGAACCAACATCAAATATATATAGATATATATACGAATTGTTCAAAGAAAAAAAAAAGCAATTGCGAATATAATCACACACACACACACACACACACACACACACACACACACACACACACACACACACACACACACACACACACACACACACACACACACACACACACACACACACACACACACACACACACACACACACACACACACACACACACACACACACACACACACACACACACACACACACACACACACACACACACACACACACACACACACACACACACACCCTCAAACACACATATAGACATGATCGATTCTCTTTACTTTGTAAATTCACTTACTTGCTTGCATTGTTCCCAGCTTTTGCTACCATAAAATAGTATGTACGACTCATCAAAATAATTAATTAAAATAATACTTATGCCCGTAAGTGATGTTACAGCATCGCCCCAAGAAGTTACACTTCTACAGCACTAGCCCGATCGCCTACAGAATACAGCCGATCGTAACGTATGTTTATTTGTACTATTCAATCACCGATTGACTCGGCCGAGTCACTTGTACAACACACACTAACAAACGCACGCACACACACACGCGCGCGCGCGCGCGCACACACAATTGAATTAAAAGTTTTTTGGTCGCAGATTCATATTATCCCATAATTGTTAATTTCTCCAAACATATATTTTTGGTAACTTTTAGTTTCTGGGAAAAAAACAATGTTAAGCTTACTTGCGTTATCTAATACACTTATAATATGTAGCATTACACATATTTTAATTGTACATGTAAATAAAGAATCATGGCATACTGTCGTCGAAATTAAGTTACAAATGAAGAAACAATGACGATTCACGTTCGGTACAAATGTCGCAGCCCACTTCCGTCGACTCACAGAACGGAAAGCTTGCTCGGTGCGGAGATTTTCGGGACATATCGGAACGGGAGGATGTGTTATAACATAAAATACTGCAGTTGTAAAGTAATGCAATTCTGACCCTTAAATTGCATGTCCAGAAATATAAGTTAGCTGTGTAAGGATATATTATCAATATAAAATATCAATATTTTAGCACCAAATATGTGTTTTGGCAGTTTGTACATAACTTGTGCTCAATTCAACTTACAACACCTTAGATGGCTAGCATCAATATTTTCAAATATATCCTTCTTCCAAGTGACTCAGATGAGCAACATTGTATTAATTTGACACCCATCACATCGCCAATATTCATAATAAAGCTTGAAGACCGCTATTTGATTAACATTTAGGCAATCTGGCCTAAGTTATTAGCAACATCCGCCGGGTAGGTAATCTACTCGCCTGGCTTGAAGCATAGCTTTGGGAATTAGGCTCAGTATAATGAACGTAGTTTGGGCCATTTAAATAAAATATTACCCCTATTTTTATAATATGGCAGACTATACACGCAATCACACATTCAAAGTTCAAAGGTTAAATCATGTAAAAGTCAACCTGGCTAGCTGTGAGTGGTGGAAATTATCGGATATATAACAATGGATATCTAAAGATAGCGTATATTAATATTTATATATACGTATCGGATGCTTGCTGAAAATACGTTTAAAAAGAACATAGGAGACATATCCGCCATAGCGATCCAACGGTGGATTATGTTTTATTTTACTCGACTTGACCTGTTGCGCCGATTGCGTGACCCGACCAATATGCCCATATAAGTCAACCTGTGATTCCGTGTATTCCCAGCGCATTTCTATTTCCAGACATGCGCACTAAAGGTTGGAACTACATTATTTAACAACTGCAGTATTTTATGCTACAGTGCTATTAATTAGACCCAAGATGTAGGTCCCTGTCATAACGATATAGCTAATTCGGTCGTTTCTTTTAAATGTGTTTTATTGTTTGTTTCACAAATGTTTAATTGAACAGTTTTATTAACCAGTAATTTTCTTTGTCATGGTAATCAATACACCGAACCTACCATTGAAAGTGACCGACAGTTATAGAAAACGGATATGTCATGGAAGGAATCTGCAAGCCGTCCACCCAACCTCAAAACACTGTTCAAGGAAGGAGGAGAAGTAGTGATTTACCAAGTAAGTGCTATAAACACCGAAAGGAGTTTACTCTCCTCCCGACCATGGTTACCTAAAATAAATTACAGCGATCCAAACCTCTGTAATTTTATTATGAACGTCCATTAATTATCACTAATGTCAATGTTCCAAAAGCCGCAGCTTTGTTAACTCGAAGACATACGACATCTCGTCTCTTTCCGTCGAAGTTCGGTCCCCCGAAACGAGGACGACGTCGAACTAGGATCGGCCGTGTGTCCTCGTGTTGTAAGGTTCCTCTCCTTCTTCTCTTGCGTCTTCCTTCTTTTAGCAGTTTGGGCGTTGCGCAATGGATACAGAAGACGAGAGTCTTACCTCACAAAGTGTTGTCGCTCGCCAAGCCGTGTGCATCGTCGTGTGGTTATTGTATTGTTCCCTCACGGGTACGTGCCTGTTAGTTTGTCAATAAATATGACAAACACGCGTTTCCATACTCATCATGAATATTGAGTTGATTCATCCATGCTTCGGATACAACTTCAGTTCATCGTTTTACATACGCAAACAACGTAATCGGCTTCTTAATTGTTCTTCATATATTTGAAATGTAATGTGTCCTGTAATTTAGAGTTCCAAACATAATGCAAAATAAAAACTGACGTGGTTTATACTTGCCGAAATGTTGATAGTTCTAAGATTTAGGGAACATTTTCGTAGTTCCCCGTGGATAGCTTCAAACGTCCTCCATTTTGTGTAATAAGCGCAACGCCCTATCGAAGTTCCAATATAGCCCAGTTTTAAGCAAAACTATCTTGGAACTCGACCGTTTTTGGGTGCAATTTCCAGCCAAAAATAATCTAACCGCTTGATAGAGCGCCATTTGAAATTATGGCAATACGCACGTGTAGCTGTACGTGTCATATTGTGGGGACGGACGTTGGCATACATTTGCATAATTACATGCTTCCGGAAAACTCTTAATCCAGGACACGGTTTCAGTTCTAGAAATCCACTATCACCCTTATTGTCAATCACCTTTATCCGCTATGTTTACACAGGAGGCCATTGTTCTCCATTTTGAAACAAACACTTGTATTCACACCCGTGTGCCCTAATGTGATCTTAGATGACGACATCCACCTCCTTGCCTTCATGTAGCTATGCATCTGGAGTTTCTTTTAAAACCTTAAACTTTCCTCTAATACGTAATAATTTTCTACTTAGCCACGTCAGTTCTTTAAAATAGAGACGATTAGCTCAAGCAATTAAGCGCTGCGAACGTACGCCAAATCTGACGCGACAACAAATTTGAAATATACCGGTCTCGCGTCGACGTCTAATAAAACACCATTAGCTAAGCGCGGAGTGGGTGGTTTTACGATCGGCTCCAGCAGGTAATTGTTTTTTTATATGAAGTGATTGTCTATGAGTTACTAACAGTAAAATGCATGTATGAAAAATACATAGATATACGAATAAATGAGCTAATGGAACAATACAATTTTGTCGCAATCGATAATTGTAACAAAGTCGAATTTAGGACGCGAAAACGGCAAACGCGAACCTCAGTGCAGTCATTCCGGCTCGCACGAATAGGCTAGGCAAACAAACAATTGTGTTTGGAGTCCTGTTATGCAATAACATACCCTAATCATGATATTAGTATATCATAGCATGGGGTACGTAATTGGCAATATTTTCTTTAATTAGGCCTAGAATAATTGTTATAAAATATGCATCGTGACGGACAGTTGTCAAGTCATGTTTTAGGAGGTGTACACGCTAGCGTTAAAAAACGCGAAATGGGTATGAGGGTAAGTTTCTTAAACCAGTTCAATATAATCGACCCTCTTAGTTATTACATTACAAATCAAATTGAAACTTCACCATATGGTGAAGTTTCAACTCGATGTATAATATTATATTTATTACAAAATAAATGAATAAAAAATATTCAAAGATGTTATGAATAATTATTGTAACAAAAAATTATGTTTTTTATTCCTAATATATATATGGACAACACCAATGCGACACTGAACCTAGCGCTTCTATCGAATGATGAAGAAGCCATGGAAATAGCCATGTAGCATCTGTATGACAACGAAAAACGTTTCGTCAAACAAAGGCGATTTTTACTTAATGAAGCCAGCAATGATTATTGTTGGAATATGTTTAGGTTTCAAAAAGATGATTTGCGTCGTCGCTTGGCATACTCTAACCGTTTGTGCGACCTGGAAGAATATTTGGTCGTGGCACGTCAGAACCTGGCCTTATATTCAACGCCATGATTGATTTTATTCACGACAGATTCAGTGCACGTATCACAGATCTTGACCAGGAATGGCTGGATATTGCCCATCTACGTAGAGGTCTGATCACAATAAGTCATCCCACGATTTGTACCCAATGTTGAAAGATAGGGGCTAAATCCCACGTTAAAAATAAGAATTTCGGTGAATTTAGGCCTTGCTCCGGAAAGAACGCATGCAGTAGTTCAAACTGGTCTTTAACTCGGTACGCGTGGTAAATAATCTCGTCCAATGACATCATTAAATAAGTACTCGTGGTAAAGCGTTCCAACTGGTAGTAATTCGATTACCAGGCATTTGGACCTTGTGCGTATGTAAATAACTTCGTACAATGAGACGTCATTAAAACGTACGTGTGGTAATTCGGTCCAAGTGGAACTTGTGCACATGTATACACTCTCATTCAAAGATGATTAAGTAGCGTCACTAACGCAACATGTGTTAAAGACTTAAATTCGTGTCTCTTAGGTCTACGACTTTTCCATCACATTAATTTCGCTTACCACACAGCTTTATCACGAGTCTATATGCACAACCTCTATCAATTAATTCCCTTTGAAGCTATTATGCCCTATAGGTTTAAAGTTAAAAATTGACTAAAGTCCTCGTAACGCATATAAAATAGGTATGTGTTCATCACAATGGGTTCGATGTTGAATAGTCAAATATGTAGCATGCTACGAGTAGTGGCCCTGTTTAATAAATACAGTCAACACAAACACATGGTTTAAATATAGATACTTCCTGACAATTCGTTAATTTCTTTCTGTATTAGGGTTCAGCGATCCACTTTCAAGTGTTTTGCCCTATTCTCCTTCCTAGTGAAAGTTTTATCGCAAAACGTTCAGTTTAAAATAGATCGACGTCCGATCCTTGGAAACGAGTAGTACCTTGATTTCTGCGTTTTCTGGCACAGTCTCTCTTGATCACGTGTATCCTCTGTTTTCTTTTCACTGTAAAGCGTGCCTCGCAATATAAACATGTGAAAGGTTTCCTTGAACGAAACGAAGCTACGGATAACTTCCTACCAGCAACTGGTGGTGCGGGTCGAGTCATGGTCAACTCAACATGAATTATCCGGCTATATCTATGTTGTAACGTCGGCTTGACGCCATCTTTTCTCCAAAGTTTGTGTCAAACTTGACCTCTCTTAGAGGGTACTGATTATCGATGTCTATTCATCGACACACTTCCGGTAATGATAGAATTGTAGCGGGAGCCATTACAGTCACATGACGTCAAGAGTGACGGCGCTTCCGGGCGAAGCGTCATAGTGAATAACCGGAATACGTTACCTGGTGGCGCCATCTAACGGGTAAAACATTCACTAGTCGGATCGTATAATAACGGACAACAGTCGAGGCAATGTACGAGATAACATACAATAACAGACGATAACAGACGAGACAACATACGAGACAACGTACGAGATAACTGACGAAACATCGTATGAGACATCGTATGAGACTACATCGACAGAGGAAACAACATCCGAGACAATGGGCAATATACATATGATACAACGGACGACACAACTAACGTATGTGACAAAAGACGAGATGTTGGACGAGACATCGTATGAGACAACGGACGAGACATCGTATGAGGCTACGGACGGACAACAGACGAGAAAACGTACGATACAACGGGCGAGACAACAGATGGGAAGCAATCAACCACGTTGCAAACTAAATAACTCGTTCTTGTGTTTTTCAAGGGTCCATTCAGGCTATTATTGTAACTGCAGTGATTAAAGAGTCTTTGAATCTTTTTCACGAGAAGCAGTTTTTAAACTATCCAACATGACATACGAACGATTATGTAGTATCAAGAGTTGGTTGCAAGACTCTGTATCAGAGCAGTGGCGAAACAATGTCCAGTCACTGGTTCTTGCAGTTATGGAGTGTGACCTGTAAATACGTTTGTGTTGTACGAATAAAATGTCCGAACCTTATCTTGTGTCTTTTTTGTAGTATAATACAAAACATACATTGGTAACTTTATTAATAGACTTATACTTTACAACTAAAGAGAGACTATCCGTATTGTCAATATTAGTGTCACCGATTTCCGTAAACAGGTTCGCGTACGATATGCAAGACACAGGAACAGTACCATGAACCAAACTTAGCCAAACGTAGACCAACAATTTTCATTAACCAAACTTAAATCAACGAGTTGAACGACCCTAACTTAGACCAGCGAGTTACACTAAACAAACTTACACCAACGACTTCCATAAACCAAACCTAAGCAAACATAGCAGAACCAGAGACATCGCATGAGACTAGGGACGAGATATCGCATGAGACTACGGACGAGACAACACACGAGACAACGGACGAGATAACAGACGACAACAGATGAGACTACGACTGATACTACGGACGAGACAACAGACGAGACATCAAACAAGATAACGGGTGAGACAACAGACGAGACAACAGCAGAGATATGAGACTACGGGCGAGTTATCGCATGAGACTATTGACGAGGCAACAGACAATACAACGTCCGAGATAACAGACGACAACATACGATATTACGACTGAGACAACGGACGAGAAAACAAACACGACAACGGACGAGGCATTTACAAATCTACTGTGCTGAAAGGCTACACTTGAGGAGGGTACCGCCTTGTTTCTGTACACCATCTCGCCACGATCTTTCCAACTTATGGCGCCTTTCTTGTTTATTGAGGAGTCGTCGTGCTTTGTGCTTCATTGTTTTTGGAACGCTGATGATGATTTCATATTCGATGTTTTCCTTTTCGATGATTTCATTTTTGTCAACAGGTTGTACTTTTTTCATCTTCACTGGACAATGTTACGTTCCTGCATACGTTTGTATGAAAAATTGTTGTATCGACTCAAGACCTGGATAGTCTACACAACTTTTTCTCTATCGACTATATCATTTCGTTCTAATACGTCTCGCATTTCGTCGTCGACTCGTCACAAGACACTTTCGATAGCGTTAGCAGGAGAAGAACGTTGCGGTTGAATGTAGTCCAAAAATACGGGGATCGACCAAGGCAATTTTCTTTGTATGCTCTATGGTCACCTGAGATGGAGACAGGAATGTAGAGTTTGTCGCTGAGACCATAGGCACTTGTGTCATAGTAGGTATCGGGACAAGTGAATTCAGCTATGTAGTGCTGGTCGATAGTCCGTAGCGACTGTAGGCAATGTACCGTTTCGTGTTATCCAGACGTGTGAAATTCCTCGTGCAATGTAAGCACTGGAACAGTGCTAAGGAGGGTGATGTTGTTGGTTTGTTGGCAGACAGTAGAAAAGTATATAAACTCATGATGAAGGTGTTTATTATTCAAAGGTAAACAACGAAATGAACCACGAGATGAATTTTACGCACTAAAATTCTTGCTAGCGATTAAAAACCTGCAGCAGAAGCTTCATCATCGAGGTGAAAATAGGCAAGCATTATCTATATATATTACAGTGTTTTGACTGAATTGCAAGTATACCCCTTCCTCCTACTCCGCCTCCTCCTCAATTTTAGTGTTTCATCGTGTTAGATTTGTACATATCTAGTCTGTTGTCTCGTCTGCTGTCTCGTCCCCAGTCTCATGCGATGTGTCTTCCGTAGTCTCATGTGAAATCTCGTTCGTAGTCTAATGCAGTGTATCTGGTTCTGTCTTAATGCTTGGTTAAGTTTGTTTCATGGAAGTCTTTGGTCTAAATTTGTTTCGTGTAATGGTTTGGTCTAAGTTTGGTTTCTACAACTCGTTGATCTAAATTTGGTTCATGGAAGTTGTTGGCTTAAAGCTGCAATATCAGTTCAATGTTTATGCTCCTCGCTTTTCTGACTCATTTCCAGAAAAGGCAAAGCTATCAAGTATCCACTATAATATCCTAGTTCGTTGGTGCACTTGTGCTACTTCGTTTTGTTGAAATTATTAAACAAACTGCGAAGTATTTCGAATTTGATTTCGAGTAGAAGGAGTCGAAACTAGCAACACTTACTTGAACTTGGACATGCATCTGGAAGTGGAAACTTAATATAATATTGGGCGAGACTGACCTCTGACCCTTAGGATTGGTGCTTCGATCAAGTCGTTTTTGTTGATAGTACAGTGTTCGCAAGTGTTTATACAACACGATCTTACTTTATGGCATTTATGCCGGCGATAGGACGTCCCTGGACATATGCCACCGACTCAGCGAAAAACGGCCAAATTACGCAGACAACGACAATATTCGCGCCAGACGGTTTATGTGGGATAAACCAGTATGGATTTGTAGAATGACGCAACTCACAAGTCACAAAAAATAGCTGGAGTAAGACTAAGTCTAAGAACAGACGCTGCGTTCGCAAAACTTCTTCTAGACAGATTAGTAATTTCAAAGTAGTCCGGGTCAGCAACGCATATTTATTCGTATGAATATAATATTATGTTGATTATTATTATCAGAAAACCACCAACCCTCAATACTATGAATATGTCCATAACAATAACAAGTCATGTATCGATAGCTTGCGACTGATTTATGTGAGAGGGCAGATAATTACCGTTACTATACAAAGAATTGCAGCCAATGTTTTGTTAAGTTACAAATCCTTTTGTACATGTAAATTATAGAAGTTCTGTTTTTAGTTGTTTTTTATTTTGGTCTTTCACGAAAAAAGGACATCCAAAACAATACAATTTATCAATAACATGCATTCATACATTTTGTAGATAAATGTTGTAAATTTATTTTCCGTGTCATTTAATTAATTCACTTAATCTTACTGTGCATGATTCAATTCAAATACAGTAAGGGTGGGCAGCTGTGTTTCTGACAGGACAGTTTACAAATTGTTTGCATGTTGATGACACTGAAGCCACAGAGGCTTCGCTTCAAGAAACATACTTTCCCAGTCAGAAATTTCTAGTTAATAGCCATTGTTGCAAGTAGTTGAAAGGCCATGATCATTTTTGTTTGTTAAATCAAGCCAGGAAATCCATAATAAAATGCCTTTATTGCTCTCATAAGAGACATGACTGCTGGAATCGTTTGCTAAAGACTTTATACATGTGTAACCAGTTTGCAGTGGCACCTTGCAGTCCAGCTAAAGAACAAAGGGGATATTGATCTTTGTATGGTAACAGGTGGTAATCCACCCTCTGAGTAAACAGTAGAACTTTGTGGACACTGCCAGGAGTTCACCCACTGCCAGCCAAATGTCCTCCTCATTAATTACCAGTGTTAGGTGAATGACACATTAGAAGATATGCAAACACATGTGATTGGTTTTAATAATTATGTTTTATTCTGACCAATCTTATATGGACACAGATACACCATATTTGGTTGATAGGGCTTTTGTGAAACATTCTATTACTGTACATTCTACATTTCATTTGCAGTTTACTTTTTGAAGTTAATGTTCTATTTATTTATATATTTGGAATATTTCTGTTGCAAACATAAATTTGTATATACAGTGCAAGTAAATACACGTGAAACAATATAGGCAAGCCTCAGAGTGATTGTACATTCTAATAATCATGCCTATGCAGTTGCGAAAATGTTTCAATAGCACCCCCCCCCCCCCCCGTCAGAGCGGCTGAAGTTATAGTTATGGCGGCTCGGTAGCAACAAAATTTAGACTACACCATTTGGTTCGGCCGCCAGTGGAGGTTTCTGTGCCCCCCCAGGCTCGATTTCTGGATCCACCCCTGTATGTGATAGTTTTGTTTGTCTGCATGAGGATTTTGCAATAAATTGCATATTGCTGTTAGAAATGCATGTGAATTAAAGAAAAGACAATGTAAAGTAAAAACATTTTATTGAAACTATTTGATGAGATTGACTACAAAATTATTAAAAAGCACAAAGCAACTACAGGTACAATCACCAATCCCTGCACTTGATATGTATAATGTAACAATTGTTAATAACACATACACATCACATGCACATAAAATGCAAAGCAACAACAGAAACAAAATTAGGAAGAGGTTGAACAAATGTCAGGTACATGTAAAAAAAACAGTTACTTTTATCACGATTCTTTGTTGCAAAAACACAACACTAGTACATGTGATATCAAATGCTAGTTGTAGTTTATATATGCCTTATACGTTTATAACTCACACAATTAGTGACTAAACAATTATGAGTATTTAACACATTTAAAACATATTTAATGCCCATAAAATGTAAACCAATGAGAACAAATTACTTAGAAAGATGTTTAGTTGAAAAAATGTAATATGTAATATCAAATAAAAATAAGTATATTGCGATTCTTTGTTAAAAACATCAATATGATATCAAATTCCAAAATTGTGTAGTTTGTGCAATGCTTGGTGTGTTTACAACTCGCAAAAATAGTGACTAGACTAAAGAGGGTCATCGCCATGTGACTAAGAATTACATATACATTCACTACAAGCTACATTGCTCCAGTTTACTCAGCTGTATGAAGAGTACCTGTTACGGACGGTGGAGGATAGTCTTCGCATATTAATTTCAATGTGGCTGAATGCTTCCCATATAAGTCAAGATGGTGTTTTCGATTTAACAGGTCTGCCAGGGAGTAAAGTGAAACGCGTTTTGAGCAATCCTGAGGACTGGATACTACACCATATCAGAACTAACCTTACTCAAGTGTTGTTTAATTATCATGAGAAATGAAAAAGTAATGTAAATTATTTGTAAAAATATAAAACATTGATAAAAAGAAGAATTTAAAAAAATGATACGTGGCATGACAAATGTATAACTCATGATACATATATCATTTAAACAAGCAAAATGCTGCTGTCAGTGTATGTTGTTGAAAAATGTGAAAAGGCTTTCAATACCAATACTTTATCACAAACTTGTACATAACAATTACCTGGTGTATGTTGCAAGAACTCAAAACAACGAAACCCTACCACTGTAACAATGCTGGACAATTAATGTATTTATTATGGACACTGCTAAAAGTTATAGTTGAATTGAATACAAATACCTTGTATTATTGACTTTTGATAAATGTGTTGTCACGTATAAGAAAACCATACATGTCAGTGCCATCCTAATTGTCACTTTGTCTCCGGTATAGGAAGATGCAGAGGTACAGCAAAAAGTCAGGAAGCTGGTATGCAGTACCATCAAATACAGCAAAACATACATTGATGTCATCGATATCTAAACCGAAGAAATTCACTGAAGAATGCTCGACACTGAACCTATCTCACAGCGTTGAAAGTTGTTGCCCAAAGACTCATGCCATATCTACCAGACCCTGGCACCCACCATTCCATCACCAACTGCAGAGCTAGTCAGGGACACCGTTGCAAATCAAACGTTGGGAACCATAATAGTCTTACACGTCACAAACAATGATTGACAAAACGTATTGTCAATATCACAGGAACAGTGTTCAAGAGACATCATTTTGGGAGTATTTTGTTTATTATAGTTTCTGCGTACTTGCTCGGGGACACAACCCGCACTAGGTAGATGCGGCCGTCGTCGTAATCGAAATGACGCCGCTGTATGGCGCGATAGTAGGGCGCCACCAGGCGATCAATGCGAGACTCAATGGCTAGTGTGACGGAAAGTCGCTGAAGACGCTCAATGATGGGTCGGTGCAGCGCCACCTCGGACAAGGCGCTCGACATGATGGCGATGAGGAAGTTGATGAGCAAGATGGCCACCATGAACATATAGACGAAGTGCTGCACGTATATCCAGTCCGGGTAACGTAGTCCCAGTTCGGCCGGGTTGACGAGGTTGAGCATGATGGCGAACGTTGAGTAGGTGGCGCGCTGTATCGTGACGAACTCGTCGCCGCAAGTCTCTCGCTCGCTCGTGTTGACGGTGATGAAGAAAGCGTGGCAGGTGGCTAAGAAGAAGATGGAGTAGACGACGCCGAAGTTGAACATCTGTCGCATCATCCGCTGGATGGCGACGACGAAGTATCCGATGGACGGCGCCAACTGGACAAAGTACAAGATTGACCAGGTGGACAGCGCCGTACAGGCGACCCGCACTCCAGTCGAAAACGCGTTGCTCGTGTCGTCAATGACCTTATGTACGGAGGCGACGGCCAACAACACTGCCAAAATTTGCTGACTGCGAAGGTAATACAAGGAACATGCGACCAATTTCTTCTTCTTGCCGTCGATCGTCTTGCTCATCGGCCCTGCCCGGCGCGACATCCACCTGGGAGATTTCACATAACCGATGAAATCCCAGAGTAATATCAGCATACTGTGGACGATGATGTAACAGGCGAGGATTCGTCGCGGCATCTTCGATAGGCTGAGCGGACTTACGAACTCACATAGCCGGTATACAGGCGGAGTGGACAGGCCGGTGGTGTTTGTGGCGTTGGACGCCTGCCCGACGGCAGACATTTGGCTGAAGGAGCTCATATCGAGTGCGTAGAATGCAAGTAAGTGCGTCAGCCGCAAAAGCGCCCACAGGAATATCAGAGGCCGATTGACGGAAATCTTCATTGAGATCCACTTCCCAAACGGCTCGTTGAAGAAGACCTGTCTGACGTGAGAGTGTGATAACTTCCGCTCGTCCAACGTCACCAGAAAGCGCACTGGCGACACGTGGCGCCGGTTGTCGGCGTCGAAGCTCTCGTATTCGGTGACGTCATACCACTGGTAGATGCTTACACCGCGCACAAGCTGTCGGACGAGGTACACGCCTTCCGTTTCCATGATGGCGTGCACGAAGTGTAGAGTGCCGTGCTGCGAGGCGGCTTCCAGCGGTCGCAGTCCGTTGTTGCTCTCCGTCAGAAGGAGCTGTCTCCTGGTCTGTAGATCCGTTAGCCGCATGATCTCTCGATACGATGTCAAAAAGCGCTCCTCGAACGATTCTTCGTAGAACGCCACGAAGATCAACTGATGCACAAGGTTGTGACCGGAAGCGTCCTGTGCTACAACGTGCACGCCGTGGTCAATGAGAACGCGCAGCACACGGAGAGAACCGGAGAGCGCGCACAGTGCTAGCGGCTTGTTGGGCCGCCCCCCGACGGCGTATTTATTGTAACGAAGTAATTCATCGTCCTGGTAGTGGAACGAGCCGTTCAGCAGAAGCCTACGTTGAGTTTCATCTGCAGCCGTGAGGACGTTTTCTACTTGGTCAGCGTTGTCGCTCATGATCGCCGTCAGCCAGTGTTGATAAACGTCGACGGGCAGCAGGTTATTCTCCGTAGTCACATCCGGTTCTTGCGATACAGACATTACTGACACGACTGGTAGTATATATTACGTCTGGTGGAATGCGTTGCTGCAAGAACTCGCGCTCGTGAAATCAGACACAAAGAGCAGGTGCTTGTTAACTTGTAAATTACTCTTTTATTATCGTCCTGACATCAGCAGTACATCCGTCTTCGCATCGGGCGGCTGGTGATTACTTTTCAGTAGAACATTAATGGACGATTGCCTGTCAGCTGAAAATAAGTGATGTAAAATAATTATTATAATTTAACGACAAGACGTGCAACGCCATCACAATTACAAATGTGTTTTGCGGCGTAATTTAAGTTGTTCTTTGTTTCCTCTTTCCACAAAATGTGTTATAAGCTTTAAAGAAAGGCAGATCTTTCGTTTTTGTGCCTCATGTTTTTATAACATGTTATGAATGAATTAATACATTAATTAATAAAGTATACACAGGGTCGAATAGTCATCGTTCTTTTGTAATTATGAATAACTTTCAATATTGGCTACAGAATAAAAATATTATTATTCTGTTAATTAATTTTTTTTAATGAGTATACATTGCTATGCGGTTCCTCAAAGTACTATCTTTACAATCTGAAGAAAATGATCGCACAGTTATCTTTGACTCACCTTGATTCTACCAACAAAGCCTTTTGTGATTAGCCAATCGAAATAGTCCGCGATTCCGAAGTCTTCGAATAATTAGTCGTTCTTTCCCTGTATTCACCTTTCAATGTTGACGATGAATGATCGGCTTTTTTCATACTCCACCATCACTAACGCGCATCCACTGCAACACATATCGTGACCGAGTGAAACTGGAAAACACATCCACACGCAACTGTTTCAATGTCTACAATAGGCTAAAATCATTAATGCCCCATTATCTACATAACTATTTTATACGGTGCTTTAAATACGTCCCTTACACAGGTCGACGAGCGGAGACACACAGCTAGTGTTTGTTTACACGCTGGTGACAGTCCTGGACAATGGATGTCAGCACGTCATATTTTTTAATTAATTAATTATCGCTGTTGCTGACAATATATCTTATCCTTGTGATTAATTATTAACAACAACTGATGCATTTAATCAAAGGCGTATATACGTATGAAGTACGTATAGCCTATGCACGTCTGTGTGTAAATGTTCATCTATACATATGCATTCGCCCGTTCTAGACAATATTCGTATTTCGTACGTGTAGTTTATCGTGCCCTTTGCAATAAGAATATGGGTTTAGTGTTTTTTTTATAATAAATTTATGTAGCTACGTATGTGTAAGGAAAGGTCACTCGGTTCGCTGATATGTCATTTTGAAGACAGCAACTGGTATGGCAACCTAACAATATGTGTCGAGAGGGAAACATTTGCTTTTACGATTTTGACATTGTCAAGTTTTCCTCGCCATTTCCAATGCAACATCGCGATCTTACATCCACAGGTAATTAGCACCAGTCGTGTGTTAGACCACCATTCTGTTATATATTTACTTCCTAGGTAGATCCTTACCTACGACTTTTGGTTTGGGTCGTTGACGCATTATTTCTCGCTAATCTCACACCTTGTTTCGTTTTTTACAAGATTTCGCGTTTATATCTCCAGATCATTCGAAAACGAACTGCATAGAACATACGTTTTTGGTTGTTGTCGTAATAATAGAAATAACTATAGGTTAACCTTACGCCTGCAGTAACATACCAAGGGCATCAGTTATTACCACTAGAGTATTTTTATTTTAAACCTTCTCCCAGTGGCGCCACGTGACTGGGAGTTCCCACCACACAATTTGTCCACTACTTCCTTCTTTCTTCGACAGGTAAAAAGCAGTTCATTTGAGCAGCAAATCCATAACCTAAATAACTATATGTTTATTATTAGAAATAAAATGCATCACCAGCTGGTCGAAGAGAGACCAGGGGTCAAGGAAGCGAATGAACGTACAAAAAGGCGAGTGCACCTCGGACCATCAGACAAGACGCATCTACAATAATCGAAAGTTAGCTTTACTATTATGTATATTCTGCTAGTTGTTCCAGTTTCTATTCTAGTGTAGTGAGTGTGATACCACGACGTCCTTATCTGATGAACAAATTACTTCTTAGTGATGTTATGTAAATCCTTCGTATTCCTCTGAGTTGCTGCAGCAACTACAAAGATGAATAGATAACTAAAATGGAACAGTTTATTGCTGAACATTCTTTAGGATAGTTCATTTCTATGGAAATTGGTTCTCTTAGACATATCCAATACGTAAATATTTGTATAGGCTTTCGTCGGTGTAGCATACCAACGTCTTCAATAACATAACATAACATAACATAACGTTTATTTGACCCCATATAGGTACACAATTAATTGGTTTTTGAACATCACTTATGCTGTAATAAACAACAAATATAAACATTATGCAGACATACATAAACGAATATCATTATATGTTCAACATACTATTCGGAAAATACATACAAACGCATGTACAGCTATTATGGTATTGGTGTACCATAGATATTAATCATATAGCTTATTCAATCGGGGTCGGTGACTCCTATTAAGACACAATTGTCGCTATCATAGGAGCCACCCTATTTACGTGATAATTTATGTGGTCATTTTACAAGGTGTCTATCTCATGTATGTTTTTTGGGGAGTGCTTGTTTTATGTGAGAATGTAAGTTTGTATGTGTGCTGGTTGCCTGAAGCTAGCATCAAATGTATAGTGTATTTAATGGTTCTGTTGACATGTGTAGCAATTTGATAGAGTGCATGAGTCATTATATTTGTGTAACAAGTATGTTTTTATATAAAATGAGAAGCCTCGCAAACTGTGAGTATATATTTTGTCTTTGATTATATCGGGGGTGTCATTTATAGCATGTGGTAGGCTGTATTTGAGACATTTCATTGCAAATTCATGCTTAGTTCTAAAAGTATGTATATACTTTTTTAACGAGTATTATAATTATGTATGTTTACACTTGGGATAATTTGCCAGTTAAGTAAATAAGGAGGTAACATTTTATGGATGTATTTAAAGTAAAATTTTAATTCATGTAACTTTAATATGTCTTCTACTTTTAGTAGTTTAAGTTTTTTTTTAAAGTGGTTCCGTGTGTGAGTTGTATTTGTTTAAGGTTATTATTCGCACGGCTTTTTTTAATTTTTTTAATTCTATTTATTTGGTATCCCCAAACCATGGTACAATAACTGATATGAGATAATATTAATGTGTTATATAACAACACTTTTATATCTAAAGGTAATACATATTTTATTCTGTTTATTATGCCAATTGTTTTGGAGCACTTATTTGAAATTTTATCAGTGTGTTTTTTCCAATCTAGGTTAGTGTCTAAAGTCATACATGTGACGTATAACGTCATCGTACATATGAGATAGTTCGTGCAGCGAGGGTACATCGAATACTGAAGAGGTATGGGGTAGCAACTGCCATGCGCCCCCACATCAACCTCAGGCGCCTGTTAGTAAACTCTAAGCACAAAATGGACCCAGAAGAACACGGCGAACTTGTGTATCAAATACCATGCACAAAATGCGGTGCTGACTATACTTTGGAGACGAGAAGATTGTACAAAACGAGACTTGAGGAACATAGAAAAGACGTTGACAACACAAGGAAACAGAAATACACGAGGAGTGACAACAAATATTAATATCGACCATCAACGAACCTGCTTCACAGACCATGCATCAACAAGAAATCATATCACAGACTGGGAGGGAGCGAAAATAGTGGACAAGGAAGCCAACAGAGAAACACGATAAATAAAAGAAGCCACATGAATCAGAAATGCCTGGACACCAAACAACCGAGACGGGGGAAATACGAACTTTGTCGCATGTACGATGACGTCATACGTCACATGTACTACATAATTTGGTGTGCTAAAAGAAAAACAATTCACGTATTGGATATGTCTAAAAGAACTAATTTGCATCGAACAGTTTCTAACAAATGTTATATCGTTAATTATTTTGATTCGATGTGATGTTGGTTGGTGTCCTCATTATATCGGGTGTGTGTTTCATGCAGCAGCACAATAATTATAACTCGATAGTGATGTAGCAACTACTTGCAATGAGACAAGCTGTTATTGTAACGTTCGTCTGCAGACAAACCTGATGAACGTCACAAATGTATGTATATATGATTGAAGAAGTATCAATGGCGAACACTAAAGCGTTTGAGTTGCATCTGAAAGAAACGTAGACCAAACAAAATATATTGAAACAGTAGCATCATAAATAATATATGTGCAGTTATTTCGATAATGGTGTAGAGATAACAGTTGAGTGAGGGGGCGAGGCAACGATTGAGATGGGAGGTCAATTTGAAGGGATTTTAGAATGACGGGATTAGGAGAGGGGTGGGGAAAGATAGCAAATGGTATTGGAGTGCAGAAGGGCGGAGAAGGCGCATAATTTCTTGCTTAGTCCCTTAGCAGAATTGGCCTTCGGGGAGACATAGGTGACGCTGCAGCTGTGACATTTCGCCATTCTTGTTTGTCAGTGACTATAGTGAGGAGCTCTGGCACGGAGAGGGCTGCCCATTCATTGACATTGTCGAACCAACATTTTCTCTGCCTCTACATAAAGTGCCCTGAAGATTAGTTTTCAGGAGGTTGACGTGTCTTGTAACATATAAATATAAACGAGAATCAATGAGGGAATGAGAAAGGAAACGGACATCGATGAGTATTTGCATACTCAGCTAGTTGATGGTAGGCTGATTACCGGAAGAAGAAGAGTAATATCTACACCAGCCTAACCACGAACTTCAGGGACAAAGAAGAAAATAAAACATAACCACTCGAAATAATAAGAGTATAAAGATTGTAAACGTAAGCTCATATTACCGATTCAGATGTTCTTGAAATTAGTTGTTGAGAGCCAATGTTCAATCTCAAATAAAATGTTTACAAAGGACCACTTCTTAGAACTCTCGATTTGTGAGTGGGGTCGATGGTTGGTAAGTGGATACACGGACGCTGACACCGGATATAAAATAATACCAATTACACGAAATGTTCCACGAATTCGGCTATACTATTTCGTGTACAATATATGTTGGTCACTGCGACATTTATGTCCTTGAATGACCTACGCTACGACAACTTCGTTCACCGGCAGCCTCCGTGGTCGTTGAACTCGTCACCCAGCGGTAGCTAAGTAAACATAGTTCGTTGTCCAACATGGCAGTGGTATCTATCAAACACACACATACAAAAAAACACACACACACACACACACACACACAAGAGACAATCTCCCTTCAATGGTAATTTCAAAATATATAACACTACACGACATCAATACCATTAACCACCATCTACTGTCATAAAACTATCCATTACATTTACAATCTACTGCCATAAAATTACCCATTACATTTACAGGTGAACACTAGTAGGCGAGCTGTAGAACCACTTATATTATTGGAAAGCCCTGCATCTCCCCGTTATAACTAGGCCTGTTGTATAGTTGCCATGTGGTGCAGGAAGCGTGAATCCAAGGTCAAACAAGGTCACCATCAAACGATCAATTTTAGAAAATGGACGCTTCCGAAAACTTCTTAATATTACAATGGCTATCTAGCTACTTTGTTTAACTAGAAAATGGCCAATTCATATATTGTTGGAAAGCGTATTGTCGCACTTTCAAGATAGTGTACGTTATGATGCTGTGTCCAGGATTGATAAGAGTGACGACAACGTCAAACAAGGTCACCCATCAAATGACGAATATTCGAAAGTTTACAATGCCGCGAACATCATAAAATTACACCGACTGTGTTTCCACTTCACGACTACGGACACATCATAAACTGTATGAAAGGACAATTTCTCCCCGTCAAAATGTTATGTGATATGGCGCTGTGAGATAAAGTAATCTATGTGGAGCAACGTTCAAACAGGGTCACCGTCAATTGATGAATGTTAGAAATTGCGCCATCCCGTAAGCTTTACCAAATCTTAATGGTTGTGGAGCTACGTTACCTAATTACTGATGACCATTTCACATACCGTTGGGAAGCTTACTATCTTCCCGTTACAATGTGGTCTAACGTATAGCTATTAAATGGAGCATCATGTGTGTAGTGAATGTCAAACAAGGTCACTATCAAATAATGACTGTACAAAATTGCACCATTCCATAATCGTTGTAGGCCTACGTTTATAATGGTTACATATCTATTTGCCTACGCGCATAATACCTCTTCATATACCATTGTAAACCGTATTGTACTTAATATGAGGTATAACACGGAACTATCAACTGGTGCTATAAGTGTGGAGCGAAGGTTGAACAAGGTCACCGTCAAATGATGAATTTTCAAAATTGTGCTATTCTGGAAATGTTAAGACAAATTGTTCTAACAATTGCCTTGAAGTCGAACGATGAAAAATATAATGATTTAAGTTTTAGAATATCAATATATATATATATATATATATATATATATATATATGTTCGCCATATGTTTTTCAAAATTGCACATTCTACAAAGCATAATAAATACGAGCTGATCCACACTAACCAGAAACACCAAATGACACTCATTATCAACAATCGGTATCACGTATACCTATTATGGCAACGAGAAAGAGCACTGGTTCCACAGGTTGGTCTGTCTGTATTGTGTTTTCGAAGAAATCAGATAGGAAAGACAAAACGTTGCATAAAATTGAAACATTTGAACGGGCAACCAACGGAAGAAGGCTGCATGTCAAAGAGGAGACGAAATGATGCGCACAATATTCGAGGAGGACTTGATAGGATGCCATGTACCACTCAATATGTCTTTCATCCTACCTGAATAAATCAAATCTTAAAGCAAAGGCACCGTCGTCAACAGTTAAAACAAAGTATCCCTATGTCACTGCATTCTACAGTTTGATTCAAGAGATAGCTTCAATGGGATCTGGAGCTACATGGGCTCAGAGAAAACAGTCATCAAAGATGCAAAGGGAAGCAGTGGTATAGTGAAAAACGTGGTCATCCGGCCTGTTATGGTGATCACAAATAATACCAGGCATACACATGCCAACATGATTGTAGCGGATGTGACAGCGACGAGGGAAATGTATATATCTACGCACGATACTAAGCTAACTATTTCCCAATGCGACCAGTTTCCAATAGCATCCATCCATATGTATCTAAGCATCCCCATGAAGTCAACTACGCTGCAATATTGCTGTCGTACAAACAGCCCGGTCGTACACATAGCCTAGTCTGGCCCTCTCACATGTCACACGGGGTTTGTAATGTCAACGATGATGACACACAGATCTACATTTCCTTGGCTACTCCCGATACAAGTCACTCCCTTAACCGACTCAGCGATTGTCCCCAGGATGTTTTCCTATGGATGACCGATAGCAAATTTAAGTTAAATGCAGACAAAACTGCATTCCTCATCGTTCGTACTCCAATGCAGAGAGGTAAACTTAATGACTTTTTTCCAAAATGTATCCATAGTCAACATATCATACCAGCAGCATCAGTACGGAATCTCGGAGTGATCTTTGATTGCGACTTTAATTTCAGACAACACATATCCCAAACTTGCCATTGCTGTTTTTATCATATCCGTGATCTTCGTCGTATTCGCCGACATGTCGCTTTCTGTCGCTAAGACTATCGCAACAGCTCTTGTTAGCAGCAGATTAGATTATTGCAATTCCCTCCTTCATCATATTGCTATCAAGGATATTGCAAAACTACAACGTGTCCAAAATTTTTTAGCAAGGGGAGTCGCACAATCTCCTCGATTCCCCCGCTCAGTGCTACTTCTATAATCACTGCATTGGCTCCCCGTGCGATGTCGCATTATGTTTAAGATCTGCACAATCACCTACCAAGCACTTTCATCCAAACAACCTAGTTATTTACACTCAATGCTCACACCAGCTAGACAAGTCAGACAACTTCGGTCGTCTAGTTCGAAGTTGCTATCTGTTCCTAGAGTTAAGACAAAGGCTGCAACTCGAGCTTTTTTAGTTGCCGCGCCAACTATATGGAATTCGCTTCCCGTTAATGCTAAATCAGCAGAAGATATTGTTACATTTCGTCGCCACCTCAAAACCTATCTTTTCAATATCGCCTATCATCCCTAGCTTCCTAGCACATCCATCCATTTGTTGAAGACTTTCGCCTAGCACACGAGTACGAGAAAGCTTAATCCTTTGGTTTTGGTGCGCCACTGAGGATATTGGCGCGTTAGAAGCGATTTATTATTTTTATTATTATTAACTAGATGCTTTGATTGGACAAGCTATCGTCGATAAATGACGAAGTCATTTCACACCAATGCTTCCATGGTCGTACTAGTATTTCTGAAGCAACAACCGTGGCCACAGAATGCATACAACTGTCCCCATAAGACATTATTTTTATTTTTATTATTATTCTATTAAATCACCGCTAGGAGAAACTCCTTCGTTCTCTTTGATTAGCGGCATTTCTCACGAGGGGTGGAAGGACTCACATGTTTCAAACAGGAACATTAAGGGGTGCGCGCACAACTTCTCCAAAACGTATGACATCGCGTGTGGTTGAGTTAGGTTGGTCGTCACCGCGAATAGAGTGGAAACCATATATATATATATATATATATATAATTTATATATATATGTGGGGGGGGGATGGGAGCTGATCATTCTCAAAATACCGTAATTTTATGTCTTCGCTGTTTGTTTAAATATATCGTGTTTCTCAGTGCAGTTTTATTCCGGTGCAGTGCTTCAAATTAGGTCTAACTCATAAAACAACTGACACATTTATACTATAGTTATGCACATTTGTTTCGTCGGCTTGGACTGGAACCATCCAAATGTCACCGGTGTTACCTGTCATTGGTTCCACTTGTCATCTGACACACACTAATGCAAATAGTTTAGTTTGTAATCAAAAATAAAACGTATGTTGCCTTTACTGGGAACATAGTCAACTATCTGGTCATCCACGATTCAACAAGTTATTTTAAATTACCGAGGAGATATTTTATTGTAAATCACTGTCTTCGATTTTTTTTATTTTTTTTTATTGGTATAAATTGGGAACTTCAATCAAGTCAAGAGCACTTCTGATACTTCTATTAGACGAGGCGTGTCAGCAGGTGCTCGCATCATAAACGAGGAGTCGAATCACAAAGTGTGTTGAACCAGTGCATAAGTGTAATGTATGTCGCTGGTCTTACAAATTTTTAAAAATTACAAAAGACGGGATAATTCCGTCAACAAATTATGTGAAGAGTTTATAGAGATACAGGAAATATAGAAGACTACAACAACTATAAATAGTCCCTTACATAGCTATAACCGAAATTAGAAAATCTAAATGTACTGTTGAGCAAACATTGGCGAATGATATATAATATGACAACAATATGTTCGACGCTTATGTAAGGAATAAACAGAAGGTTCGAGATAAAGCGGGACCACCTGAAAACAGGGCAGGCAATGTAATATATGGTGGGTTTCAGATGGCAGAGGCCCTGATTGAGTATTTCAGCTCAGTGTTTACCACATAAGATATCAATTTTCTGATAGTACCAGTTACTAAATTTGACGGGAATGAATCAGATAAATTAGGGCAGTTGTTTGTTACTCCTGAAATGATATCAAGGAAAATTAAGTCGATGAAAGGAAACAAATCATCTGAAGTTTACGGGATACCGCGGAAACTGCAATATGTAGGACAAATCAGTACAACACTTAATATATTCTTTATCTTGTCACTTAAAGAGGGAATCGTTCCACTAGAATAGAAAGAAGGAAACGTTACGCCATTATTTAACTAGGGATCGAGAAGCAAGACATAAAATTACAGACCAGTTACTTTATCATTAGTTTTATGCAGAAATGCTTATAAGAGACGACATGGTGGAATTCCTTGTAAAGCACAAGTTAGTAAATGGATCTCAACGTAGGTTCTTAAAGACTACCAATTGTCTAACCAATCGCTTATGTTTTCTGGAAGAAATTACAAAGTGGGTAGACGATGGGTCACCAGTGGATGTTGTCTATTTAGATTTTCAGAAAGCATTTAATAACGTGCCACATAAAAGTTGTTGCTTAATCTTAAAGCACATTGTATAGGGGCTGGTGTGATCAACTGGATAAAAATATGGTTGACAGACAGGAGACAGAGAGTAGCAGCAGAGGTGGAGATTTCAAACTGGAAACCAGTTTTGAGTGGAGTGCTACAGCGGTCAGTGTTGGGACTATGTTATTTTTCTTATATATATATATATATATATATAAACGATGTCGATAATGACATAGCAAGCAAAGTCCTTAAATTCGCAGACGACACAAAATTGTTGAGAAGAATTAAACTAGATGTAGACCTACAAGGTGGTCTAGCCAAATTAGTGAAATGGTCCGAAAAATGACAAATAGTATTCAAGTTTGGGAAATGTAAATGCATTCACGTAGGACATGGTAATATGGACAAAGAATACATAACGGGATATACTATAATAGGTAAAACTGTAAAATAAAAAAAATTAGGAGTGACACTTTGTGTTGACATGAACATTTCAGAGCAATTTGGAATTGTTGCTTGAAAGGGTAACCAAATACTTGGGTTAATTAGAAGAAATATAACATATAGGCGAGGGGAAATCCCCCAAAAGAATTTTCGAAATTGTCCGTTCCCGCAATCACCTTAACATTATAATGGTCGCATATCTACTTAACGACAATATGGCCAAGTGATATGTTTTTGGGAAAGCGTATTTACTCACCATTAACATGAGGTACGACATGAAGGTGTCACTTGGTAAGGTACGATTGGAGCTAAGATCAAACAAAGTTACCATGACATTATGAATATTCGATTTTGTTGCAATACCGCGAGAATTATAAAGTTGCAATGACCCTGCAACTACTTCATTTATATGTACACGTTATATACTCTATGAAAGAACCATTACACCCCGTCAAAATGAGATATGACATTGGACTGCCAGTTGATGGAGTAGGAGTAGATCGACGATCAAACAGAGTCACCGTCAGGTGATAAATGTTCGAAATTGTGTCATCCGGCAATATAAACGGTTGCGTATATCTACTTTACTTATCTATTCATGGCATTGTCGTATACCGTTGGAATGCCAACTATCTCATCGTAAACTTGGAATACGTTTTAAAGCTATCAAGCGGTGCAGTGAATGTGAAATAAAGGTTAAACAAGGCCACCATGAGACGACGAATGTTCAAAACTACGCCACACCACAAAGATTCTACACTTACAATGGTTGCGTAGCAACATTACCTAAAAACACTAGAAGATTTTACATACCTTTGGAAAGCGTATTGTATCCCAGTCAAAATGAGGTTTGGCGTGGAGTTGTACAAATGTGCTGTATCTGTTGAGTACAGTTGAATTTTCGAATTTATGCCTTTCCGCAGATAGTAGATTAGCCAACAGGTGCTGTTATACTTTTAACTGCGTTTTTTTAATGGCAGGAATTCTTGCTAGATCCACCACACAAGGGATAAGAAAATATGTGTACGTGAATGCCACTCTCGACTTTGAAGGTTATTTGAATGTCACAAACTCAAACTTGTGTCAAAATATTGTTATTAATTAATTGAAATTTTCTTGTACCGTTGCATAAAACCAAATATTTTATGATTTGTACATGTATTGTCTGTGTTGTCATATGTTGAACGTTGAATTTCAAATCAAATCAATTCAATTTATTGTAACTCATTACAATACATACAATACAAATCAAATTAAGAGAAATCATATATAATAACACAATGAGCAGAACAAGGGAAGAACATTATATAGTGTTATTCTCCCTTTTGTATATTTCAATGTAAATATCATTATACTGAAATAAAACAGCGTGCAGGTGTAGAAGATATAATCGTGTTTGAAATTTTTTTGTTATATATTAACATCATTGTATAAAATTAATATTGCTTAAGTATACATGTGTAACTAATTATTAAATAAGTCGTAAACTTAAGCCTCGTGCTGAAATAATTTCAAATAATAGCACGATTATTTCTTATAGAACGAAGTCTTATTTCTGAAGTAGCCTTGGACATATGAATTTGTGCAGATTGTCTTGTGTTATAACTATGGACATTTTGATTAATTGTAAACATATTTTTAAACATTGTTGGTAAAAGACCCTTCTTGTATTTATACACACATATTTGTATTGAATATACACACAATTGTTTGAAAGTTAAGATATTTAGTAATTTAAAGATAGGTTGTGTATGAGCTAATCTATTAGCTGAGACAAGCATTCTCATTGCTTTCTTTTGAATCTTAATAATACGTGAACAATATGAGTCAAATGCACCTCCCCATACTTCAATACAATACGTCAAATGATGAAATAAAAATGAGTAATATAAGGTGACCAAGCATGATCTAGTGAACAATCTTTTGGTTTTGTTGAGAATGCCAACACCTTTAAACATTATACATTGAACTTTGATAATGTGTTCAGCCCAGTTGAGTTTGTTATCAATAGTCACACCAAGAAATGTCGTAGAAGATACTTGTTTAATAGAATTATCATTAATTCTATCTGTTGTCGGTTTGGTTTGTTTTCTGTTTGGTGTACTAAATATCATGTATTGGGTCTTATCAACGTTTAAAGATCGTTTTTTGGCATTTAGCGAAATTAAAATTTTTTTTAATTCAAAGTTCATTTTGTTAGTTATATCATCCACCATCACCATTTATAAAGAGACTAGTGTTATCAGCAAATAATATGGAAAAAAGAATACCTGAGACATTAGCAATATCATTGATATATAATTGAAAAAGCAATGGCTCCAGGATGGAACCTTGCGGAATACCACAAGTAATAATTTGTTTCATGGAGCTAGTGTTATTGTAATACACATATTGACTTCTATTAAATAACTAACGTTTAATCCAATCATTTCCTCAGCCACGGATACCATAACATTTGAGTTTCAGACACAGTATGTTATGGTCAACTGTATCAATTACCGGTTAAAGATATAGTGTTTTCATATTACTGTTTTTGATGTATGACATAGGATTTGTTTCTTTTCGTTGAATGTTTTTTGCTAGGTTGGAATTTATGTTTGTTATACATTTAGAATAATAATTGGTTAATTTGCAATTATTATCAATGAGAAATACTGGGAAGTGGGCAGAAACATTTGTGTACATAATGCCTTAGAACATATTTTTATGGTTATTTATAACATTTTATTAATGTTGCCAATTGATTAGTTACTAATTTTGGTTTATTTATTAATGGAATATAAGAATGCAAAAAACATCAAGTTTAAAAATATTGCATGTTGGTACATGTTCTTCATAATTAAAAAGATTAATATTAAAGTCTCCCATGATATCACATAATTTGTTTTCATTGATGAGAATAGACATTTCATCAAAAAAGGTATTTATATCATTGTTTGGTGGTCTGTAAATGACACCAACTACAATATCTTTACCATATGCAGTACTATCTTTATGAATATCTATGAATTGACATTCTATGAATTCATTTAATTTAGTATGTCTAATCTAGTATGGTATGTGATATTATCTTTAATTTTAATTATTTTTATTATCTTCACCTGTTTTAGTATGCCTATAAATATGTTCGGATTTATATCCTGGTAATCCACAACAGTTCACATTGTAGTCTTGCCACCAGGTTTCACTGACACCAATAATAGAACACTTATGATCTTGCACCTGAAGATATGTGACTAATCCGCGCAGATGCTTGCCAATACTTCGAATATTAGTGTGTCATAAGGAAGACATGTTATTCATTTGTGACAGGTGAGAACATGTGTTAATAAAAGTGATTTCAACAAAATGTAATAGTCACAGTTATTTAGTGTACACATTATTAAAATATTGTAGATCTGGATTATTATTATACATAGGCAAATTATGACAATTATTATTTAAATCAAAAGGATTAAGTAACTTATTTTGTAACTCACAGAACGATATATTTGTAAGATCAAACCAGTCATCAGCGATGGCATTGAGAAAATCACAGTAATTTTTAAAGTGATCAAATGTCAGAATAGAATAAATCCATTTAGTGCAATGCCAGTTATTAACTAGCTTCACATCATTAATTTGCAAATAAGGTACACATTTAGTATGGTAAACACAATAACAATTAATACAATTTAAGGAAGTATGTTTGTTAGCATATTTCTTACATATACAACAATGTATTGGCATCATTTAACTTTGCTTGAAGAAACATACACATTGAATCCATATACGCGGAAAGAAAACAAATTGTGCAATAACAAAAACATAGCAGTATAACAAGGTTTTTGGCGAACTTACTGTATACACTGATGGCTTGGAGTATACAACTACAAACTTACTGTATACACTGATGGCTTGGAGTATACAAATACAAACTTACTGTATACACTGATGGCTTGGAGTATACAAGTACAAACGTACTGTATACACTGATGGCTTGGAGTATACAAGTACAAACTTACTGCATACACTGATGGCTTGGAGTATACAAGTACAAACTTACTGCATACATTGATGGCTTGGAGTATAGAAGTGCAAACTTACTGCATACACTGATGGCTTGGAGTATACAAGTACAAACTTACTCTATACACTGATGGCTTGGAGTATACAAGTACAAACTGACTGCATACACTGATGGCTTGGAGTATACAAGTACAAACTTACTCTATACACTGATGGCTTGGAGTATACAAGTACAAACTTACTGTATACACTGATGGCTTGGAGGATACAAGTACAAACTTACTGCATACACTGATGGCTTGGAGTATACAAGTACAAACTTACTGCATACACTGATGGCTTGGAGTATACAAGTACAAACTTACTGCATACACTGATGGCTTGGAGTATACAAGCACAAACTTACTGTATACACTGATGGCTTGGAGTATACAAGTACAAACTTACTGCATACACTTATGGCTTGGAGTATACAAGTACAAACGTACTGCATACACTGATGGCTTGGAGTATACAAGTACAAACTTACTGTATACACTGATGGCTTGGAGTATACAAGTACAAACTTACTGTATACACTGATGGCTTGGAGTATACAAGTACAAACTTACTGTATACACTGATGGCTTGGAGTATACAAGTACAAACTTACTGTATACACTGATGGCTTGGAGTATACAAGTACAAACTTACTGTATACACTGATGGCTTGGAGTATACAAATACAAACTTACGGTATACACTGATGGCTTGGAGTATACAAGTACAAACTTACTATATACACTGATGGCTTGGAGTATACAAGTACAAACTTACTGTATACACTGATGGCTTGGAGTATACAAGTACAAACTTACTGTATACACTGATGGCTTGGAGTATACAAGTACAAACTTACTGTATACACTGATGGCTTGGAGTATACAAATACAAACTTACGGTATACACTGATGGCTTGGAGTATACAAGTACATACTTACTATATACACGGATGGCTTGGAGTATACAAGTACAAACTTACTGTATACACTGATGGCTTGGAGTATACAAGTACAAAAGCACTAAGTTCATGATACCTTATTGTCATTCAGTTCGTTGACAGAGTTGACAACAATCACTTTGTTGATATTGTTCGTACTTTTTATGAGGGGGAACTTCCGGTGGTGAATTGGTTTGAATTTGGTGCAGCAAACTTGCGAAAATATAAGGATATTTGATCAAGAAAAGTGATATTATTGAGTGTATAGCATACATAACGTAATTATAGATATATATTAAGCAATATTTTTTGTTAAAAGTTAGCTAGAGGGAGTAATCTAGGGTAGATTAAAAGTAGGCGATTTGCGAGCGATAATTGGGGACGTTAATGTAATCGGAACGTTGTTTACAAAGTAGGTCACTGGCGAAGTTAACGTAACGTGAACGACAATAGAATAGCGTTATTTGAGATAATCGGTGTAGTTAGATGAGTAATTAAAACCTGAAATAACAGTCTTTTAAAGTGTATATTAGTACACAGGAAACAGTCTTTGTAAAGACTACCTTGTATCTAAGCCTAACTTGAATACGTTTGTCATCGACATCGTAACTAGGTAAGGCACGGTGTGTCTCTGTGTGTTAACAAATATAACTAACTATAACCTAAACAATCTGGTGTAAATTGTACACAGAAAAGTCTTTTCAAAGACTATATAAAACTATTTTGAACATAAATAAATTCTGATATGGCACCTTGCAAGCGGCAACTCAGGGCAAAAACGACACTTAGTTTGCAACGACTGCCAGAGCTGGGTGGATTTTGCGTTGTCTGGCTGTCCAAAATCATGGGCAGAGACCAAAGATGACGGATTCACCTTTCGGTGTATGGGGTGTTTGAGGGTGGAATGTCTGATGAAGGAGGTGTGTAAGTTGACGGATATAGTGAAGGAGATGGAGGTGAGACTCACCATAGAAATAGATGGAGCAGAGAGGGATGACGCGGAGAGAGTTGAGAATTCTACAACACAGAAGGAGCAGAGTTGTGGCACAGAGACCGAAGGAAGGAGACTGAGAGGAGGGAAGGTGACCGGTGTGAAGGAACAAGACTTTGAGAAAACAGAGGGACGGAGGAAAAGTGTTCGGCAGAGGAAAATAAAACGGGTTAGTGGGGATAGATCAACGAGGAGAGACGCGACAGCGATACAGGTGGTGAAGAGGTAGATACCACAGAGGCAGTTGGTAAGACTGTGAGACAGAAGACTGAAGGAAGAAGACATAGTGTTCAGCAAAAAACAGAAAACATGACAGGCGTGAAGGTGACAGGAGAGAAAGTGGCCATAGTGAAGGAGGTAGCCGAGGAAAAGGGATGGGAGAGGAGAGAAGAAAATGTGATGGGAGGAAAGAAGAAGGGACGAAAGGAAGTGAGAGTAAATGTGCTAGAAGAGAAGATGACAAGAGGAAAGACAAAAGAAAACGCGACAGGAAAGAAGGGAATGGAAGAGAATGTGACAGGAGAGAAGACGGCAAGAGGAAAAGACAACCACCAGACATATGTAAACCGGAGGAGCTACTCCGAGGCAGTTATTGAGGGGGCAAGGAGAAAAGAGAGTGTTTATGGGCGATTCAATTCTGAGAAAAACAGACAAGACTATATGCGAGGGGAAGGACGTTGTTGTATGTCTACCGGGGGCTAGAATAGAGCATGTGACCGAACGGGTAGAGAAGGTATTAGGATATGCAAGGGAGGGTCTATACTAGTACACGTAGGGACAAACAATACCGACAAGGAGGGAACAACTGGGATAGTTCAGAAGTACAAACATCTAGTGAGGAAGCTAAAGAAGACAAGAGTGGAACAGGTTATTCTCTCAGGAATTTTGCCAGTAATGGGAGGAAGGGGGGCAAGATACAGAAATTGTAAGAGAATGGCGATCAACGCACTAGTTGAGCAGATGTGTGAAGAAGAGGGCGTGGGATTCATAGATTCATGGGGGTACTTTGTTGGAAGAGAAGATATGTACATGAGAGATGGCCTCCATCTAAGTGGAAAGGGGGCAGCTGTATTCTCAGAGAATCTGCTACGATCTGTTGACAGTGGGACAGGTTGCATCTATTTAAACTAAATTCGCAGGGGGGACTCACAGAGAAACCTGAAACTGGACGCATAGATAAAGACAACACAAATAATTCAGCAAAGAACAGTCTGGAAAACTGTTCTGAAGCTGGATATAAATGTGTTTGTTTAAATGCAAGGAGTATAGTAAACAACAGAAATGAACTAAACATTATGGTAGAAGATATTGACCCTCACATATTAGGTATAACCGAATCATGGGCAACCACCGATATATCAGATGCCGAATTGGGACTGACAGGATATGTAATGTTTAGGAAAGATAGAATAGGAAGAAGGGGAGGTGGAGTTATTTTATATATTAAAGAATCTATCCAGGCTTATGAAATAAAATTAGACAGAGAAGCAGATTGCGAAGAAGCTGTTTGGTGTAACATAGTTACAGGAAACTCAACGTTAACGGTTGGATTAGTTTATCGAAGTCCAAACATAAGCATAGAAAAGAATGAACAAATACAAAACGCTATAAGGGAAGTGAGCAAACGGGACTGTGTTATTATGGGGGATTTTAACCATGGGCATATAAAATGGAAAAGTATGGGTAGTGAGGACCACAAGTTTTTAGTTTTAGTACAAGATAGTTTTCTTTCTCAACATGTGCTAGAACCAACCAGGGGAGAGAATGCGTTAGACTTAGTTTTGTCCTCACAGAATGAATTAGTTGACAATGTTAAATTATGTGAGCCCCTGAGAAGTAGTGATCACAACCAGATACATTTTACCATCACAATAAAACCAGAAAGAAATAATAAAAAACAGTTCAGGAGAAATTTCCACAAAGGAAGATATAAGGAAATGAGGAAATACTTAGCAAAGATAGACTGGAATAACACACTGAAGAATAAGACAGCAACATAATGCTGGAATATCTTAAAGAATGAAATAGAGTGCATCGTAGATAAATTTGTTCCCTTCAAAAAACAAGGGAAATGGACCAGAAAGAAATACTTATCGAAAGAAACCATTAGAAAAATTAAGTATAAACAAATGATGTGGAAGTCATATAGACATACTGGAAATGACGAAGACTACAACATTTATAAAGAAGCACTAAACCAAACTACAGCTGAAATTAGAAATTCAAAGAGAAGCTATGAACATAAATTAGCTTGTAATATGAAACATGACAGCAAGATTGTTTAGGCGAAATATAGCATATAAAGAAAAAGAACGAATAATACCGCTCTACAAAACAATAGTTAGGCCTCATTTAGAATATTGTATACAAGCATGGAAGCCATACCGCAAGAAGGACATAGATATGCTAGAAAGAGTACAGAGGAGAGCGACTAAAATGATACCAAAACTAAGGGATCTTATTTACGAAAAACGCCTAAAAGAATGTGGTTTAACAACACTAGAGACCAGGAGTTTGAAAGGAGATCAGATAGAAGTGTTTAAAATATTGAATGGTTATGAAAATATTGATAGAAATATGTTTTTTTCAGTTAAGAAAGATAGAAAGACTAGAGGACATGAAGTTACATTAGTAAAGGAGCAGTGTAGATTAGACGTAAGAAAGTTCTCATTTTCACAAAGGACTGTGAATGAATGGAACAGATTATCTGATGATTGTGTGGGTGCTAGTAGTGTGACTATGTTTAAAAATAAAATCGACACATACCTCAGAAGGGCTGGATATATGTAAATAAAAGGGTTGGACTTTCGATAAGCCAAAGGGCTTCCTTATCCACCTGCCATCTCGAGTTAATTCTCTGGATGGCAATCTTGTTAAATCTTGTAATGAGAATAGTCCCGTCTGACGACCAACAGTCGTTGATAAGATTCTTCATCGTTGCCACCCGGCAGTTGTACAGCAGCCTGGCCTTGATCGTTCAGGAAGAGAACCTGAGTCCTGGTGCCTTCAGCTGACTTGCCAGCTGAGCCCGTCTGGTCTGTGCTTGATTCGCCTGGTGTTTCGTCCCATCGGGGTCTATGGGGGTTTGGATTCAACCCTACCATGGTCTTATATACTGTTCGGTGACATGCGTATGTTGCGAATTTTACAAGCACTGGTCTTGATGGCTTGTCCCTGGGTCCGACTAGATGGATTCGGTCAATCTCCTCCAGCTGGAGGGGCGTACTCAGTTTAGGATGCATAGATCTGTTTAACGCATCTACTGTGCGTTTAGTTATGTCCTCGTTTTCGTCCCCCACAAGACCGAAAAGCCTCAGTGAATGTCTTCGTGAATATTGTGCGTGACCATCTAGAGCAATTTCCAAGTCATCGACCCGTTTTGTTAAGTTGTTCTATCGCCGCATCTTTCTTTTTGATGACACATCTCATGTAAGCAACTTCTTTATGTAAATCATTGACTGCAGCTTTAAGTTTATCAATCATTTATTTACTGCTAAGAGCGGCCAACATGCCATTGATGAAGTCATCTTTGTCAATGGCTATTGGACATCAGATGGCGACCCACGCTTGCTTCCACTACCACGTGTAATTATCATGTTTACACCACGGTCTGTCTGGGTGGAGGGGTATTACGCAATTTTGTCAGATCCAGTATGTACAGGCACACCCAGCATTAGCATATGTTCAGTGGCAGATGTTCCGGTCGAGTGCACACAACATCACTCTCAAAATTTACATCGATTCATGTAGATTTCTTGTGGTTTAAACATGCAACAGCTCCGTGTACCTTTACGGTTCTAACACATCTGTCCGGGTTGGTAATCACCATTCAACAGAGTAGAAATTGTGATCAGTTGAGGAGCCTTCACCAGGGCAACACCAACGCCCGCCATCTTGTTTTCCTTTACTCATAAATACAATGGATAAACTAACATAAAATCATGATCTTCTCAAAAGTGTTTATTGCGTAAACCAACGTTGTTTACGCACCCAATTATTCTTTGTCAGCCTGTTTGTATATTTTCCTGTTGATGTAATATGCATATGATTTATTACTACACATGCATTTGGTCAGATGTTTTTATGAACATTTAGTATGTCTTGTTATGGCAATCTCCCGAAAATGTACTACCATTTTTTTTGCAATACAGTTATTCTACTCAGACTAGCTAAAAGAGGTTCAGACGCACGACTTTTGCTGTGTGGATGTCAGTCACCATTTCAAAGCGTGGATAACACAACATGAGGAGGGAACATACAAAACTCAAATGTTACATTTTGCGGAGTTGAACACACTCTGCCGTCGCCACTTGGAAAAGGTTTGTGGCGACATTCAGAATTTGAGAACAACTAGTGGATCACACAATTGGGGCAACATAATGTGGCCAAATTCCAAAGTCTAGGCCCTCCAGACCTCCGTGGAGCCGCCTGATGAAAAATAATGAGGTTGACCTTACAACATGTCTGTGCACGGTTACATGCAATGACTCAACAGGCCAGTTTGTCATCTTTGGACCCAGCCTCATAAAACACGTATGCTGTAGTAGTGGTTGTAGCAGACGAAGGAGGCTATAGGGAGTTAAGAGTCCTTTTGGCCCTGTCTTTTTTCTGCACTGTCGTTTTGTGGTTTCCATTAATGTACAATTAGTTGCCTACAAAAGCTACTTGCATCAATTATTTTCCCATGCCATGTTAGCAGCAACATTGACTTACATTATTTCCATTTGCTCGTCTTCTCTCTAATATAGTGTATTCAGTAGTTTTGTTTTCTTAATATCATTTATCACATCTCTTTTGCCCACATTTACGTTCAACAATTTGCTGACCAATAATTCATATTTTTAGACTGGAACCAGATCTACTAGCCACCAGTTCTGGCCAAAACTATAGACGATTTCAGCCGCTTATCTTGCTGCCCGCACAATCAGTATAATACATACGCATCCATCCTCGTCGTCAACAATAGCCAATGATTACTCCTTACGACGTATCGAATCAGATTCAGACTACCAATATTAGCAGTAATAACAAAAGTTATATGTGATTCATTTATTTGTCCATGTCTAAAGAATACGCCGATTGAAGTGGACCAGACATCGCCAGTGAAAACCCCGATGTCTGATGCCGAGTTCCACACTTTCCTAGACCCAGTCGGTCACCCCAGTCAGCCGGAGCGGTTCCGTCTGTGCGTCTACTGCGGCGGCATCGAACCGTTCCTACGTAATGTCGTCTGGAGACATCTCCTCAACATAAACCCGGAGGGCTTGAACGGCCGCGTGCGGTTCATGTATCTGCGGATGAATTCGGCCGAGTACTACCGGCTGTGCGAGGAGTGGCGAGAACCGTTCCTGCACGGCAACGCGACGGATGAAGTGCGCGTCATCACGGTTATGGTGAAGAAGGACGTGCGCCGGACCGACCGCAGCCACTGGTTTTACGCCGGCGCCGGCGCCGACGACAACGCCAACCTCGAGTCACTCTTCAATCTGCTCGTTACGTTCGCGCTGACGCACCCGGACGTGTCCAATTGTCAGGGCATGAGTGACATCGCGTCGACGATGCTCGTAATCCAGAATGACGAAGCACTCGTACCTGTGCTTCTGCCGGCTGATCCGGCAGCTCAAAAGCACTTCCTGTCCGACGGCGAGGCGATGACGACACTGTCCGCACACCTCACGCTGTTGCTTATGCACTACGAGCCGGAGTTCCTCGAGTACCTGTGCCAAGCCCACGCACATGGACTTCTCTTCTGCTATCGCTGGCTCCTGCTCGAACTGAAGAGGGACTTCCCGTTTGACGATGCGCTGCATATGCTTGACGTGCTATGGAGCTCCCTCCCGCCCGACTACCCTGACGGACAACTCGACCTGGTCGATGCGGTGTACCACAATCACGGGGTCATCTCCTCCGGGCCCGGATCGCCCGGTATAGTGGGCTAGTTTCATTGTGATATGACCATTGCTTGTATAATGTGCCGAGCTTCTGCTATCGTTGCATGGGTATAGCTGTGCACGCGTTGTGTAAACTTACATAAGAGCAAAACAGTGGAAGTCCATTTATGGTCTCTACAGTGAGCTGTTGGATGTGTATTAGTTCGACTCTTCAAGTCGTCAGGACAGCGAGTTCTGTTGGTTTGTATGCATTCACCAGAGAGTGTCGTCATTTAACTGGACTTCGGTGTTTTCGCTATCAGTTGGCGATTTGGACGAGGACCCACCTTGTTGCACTACATTCTAAGACAATGGATTTCATTTGTGTTGACTGTTCAACAGTGATATTTATAGGTACACATTGTTATTGTATCGTGTTTGGGCTTGCGCAAAACGTGCCTGTGTTCTACTCGTTTTAGTTGGCGTACGTGCGATATTATTGGAATGTTTGCAAGAAGTTGGTGAATATGTAGATTAATATGTCTGGAACATTTTCAGATATTGGGCCATCTGAAATTATGCCCGTATAGGCCGCCATTTTGAAATTCAAAATGGCTACCATATAATGCAATTTAAATGCCATAATAATTATGAAACTTGGTGAATATGTAGATTGGTGAATATGTAGATTGATATGCATGGATCATTCTCAGATATTGGGCCATCTTAAATTATACCCGTATGTGCCGCCATTTTGACATTCAAAATGGCTGACATATAATGCAGTTTAAATACCATAACGACTGTGTAATAGGTCATAACAATTTGAAACTTTGTGAATATGTAGACTAATATGCATGGATAATTTTAAGATATTGGGCCATCTGAAATTATACCCGTATAGGCCGCCATTTTGAAATTCAAAATGGCCTTCATATAATGCAGTTTAAATACCATAACGATTGTATAATAGGTGATACCAATATGAAACTTTGTGAATATATAGACTAATATGCATGGATAATTTTAAGATATTGGGCCATCTGAAATTATAGCCATATAAGCCGCCATTTTAATTTTGTAAATAAATTACTGTTATTATTTATGTAATGTATATTACATAAAGAGTAAACAAACAGTATGGCAAACTGGTGTTGATTTGGAACAGCACGCCATTTTAATTGTTGGAAGTGACAATTGGTACAGGCAGACATTGCATCAGCCGGTACTGCTGATTCCTTCTTGCATGCATCACACGTTACACGCACAAGACGAGCCCACCAAATCACTGCAGCCGCTTGGTACATTCTTCATCATCGTCCATGTGACTACTACAAACTCACAAGTAGAGACAACGAGATGTATTTGTTGCAATTTGAAGACTGGTGTGATGAACAAAGACAGAACAATCCTCAGTTTTAGTACGGGGCAACAGTGATGAATCTGGAATTGTCCATTCTTGTCTACATGCGTTCGCTACGAGAGGCCAACTTCTCTGTGCATCTAGATGCTCTGACAAAACTTGTCCCATGGTTCGACGCTTTAGACAGAACCAACTATGCTCGCTGGATCCCAGTCCAACTGGGAGATATGACCGAGCTGCCGACAAAGCACCCACAAGTTGCCGCAGAATTAACTGCTGGGCATTTCACTGTGCAGAGGATTTAGCGCGTGTTCTCAAGTATTCCGATTGACTAAGCGCCGGAACACAATGATGCGTCAATAATGGAGATGGCGGAGCAGTTGGTTTGACAGACAACCTAGGGGCCCTTCATCGATGGATGGATGGATTGATGGATGGATGGATGGATGGATGGATGGATGGATGGATGGATGGATGGATGGATGGATGGATGGATGGATGGATGGATGGATGGATGGATGGAGGTCCAGAAGTCGCAAGAATCATAGCAGAATTTGAAGAATCCCATCAGCACTGGGGGAAACGAGTTGGGCCACGTCACCATGACCAAAGGCCGAGTGTACAGAAAGTATTTGCGAAAGATGTTCGCTCACTCGTTAGCGTGATCGAGGAGCTTAATAATCCGTTTGTAGAAGAAAGCAAGGATATGCTTGTCCTTGACACAAAGGAGATCGCAGATCGGGCTGTAGTTGACACGATCTATAATCTGGAGAAGATTGGCAAAGACCAAGTAAGTAATTCGATGTTTTCACGAAAGGATGCCTCATCGACAGGACCAAGTCACCATATGATGCTAAGCGTCGCAACAGGCTACCGTCGTTCAGCTCCTCCACATCCAATATCGCGAACAAAGGGAAACAACAGCTCACCTCGACGAAGAGATGTAGAACTGTTCTCAAGGTTGTACATTGGTTGTCAGACGAGGGATGGCAACTTAGATGAATTCTCTCGGCACGAAAATCAAGCATGTCCTCCTGCGCTGTCTGATGCGGGACGACTACGCCTCGGCACCAAGAGTGACCTTCTGACATGCCTAAAAGAACTGTCTGCGCCACAGTCTGAGCCACCTGCTGCTACCGCTGTTGTTCTTGATGGAGCATCAATCGTCCAGATGTTGAAGGCAGGCACAGCCAAAACGTTTGAAGAATATGCCCTGCAGATTTTCATCTCATATGTTTCTGCCCAACTGCGAAATGCATCACGCTAGGATCTGGCGTTGGACAGCTACATAGCGGATTCTCTGAAAGGAATAACCAGAGCAAAACATGGTCAGGGGATGCATAGACGCGTTATGGGTGCAGCACCCATACCGGAAAACTGCAATATCCTATGTGTCGACAGTAACAAGAATGAGCTGTTTAGCTTTCTCTCGAAGGTACTCATCCAGTCATCTGATGAGGATGGAAAGCAGCTTGTGATCACAGATGGAGAGCAGGTACTCTCTTCGCCTCCATTGAATGAAATCAACTCGCTTGCCCCATGCACACACGAAGAGGCAGACACCCGTATGTGTTTGCCTGTGGCACATGCAGCACCACACGGTCGTCATCACCTTATCATATGCACAGTCGACACTGATGTTGTGGTATTGTCCGTAATTATTGCTCAGACTCTAGCAGGTAATGGGGAATTATGGCTGGCATTCGGAACAGGGCGTCATCCTCGGACCAGATCAATCGCATGCTCTTCCAATGTTCCACGCACTAACAGGGTGTGGCACTGTATCATCCTTTGCTGGACATGAACATATTACAGCATGGGCAACCTGGAATTCGCTACCAGAGCTTACCGACGCACTGCTTAGTTTGGCCTGTGCACCAAGTGACATCCCTGTGGAAAGTATGCGTGTCATCGAGACGTTTGCGATACTGCTCTATGACCGAACATGCACTTGCACTGATGTGAACAAAGCCAGAAAGAAGTTGTCGGCGAAAACCAATTCGATGCAAAGAATTCCACCAACGCAAGCTGCATTGGAGCAACATGTGAAGAGGGCTGTCTATCATGGTGGTCATATCTGGGGACAGGCAATGCTATCAACTCCTGTGCTCTCCTCCCCTACTAAGTGGGCCTGGACAATGACGGACAGTGGTCTATATGAGCCGTACTGGACAAACCTGCCCGAAGCGTCACACATTTGCTATGAACTGGTTTTGTGCGGCTGCAAGAAAGGATGTTACAAGCGATGCAAGTGTCACAAAGCACAGCACAGCTCTGTGCGTTTCCGAAGGAGAATGTTCCAGCCAGTAACAATGTAAGAGTTTTGTGTCGATACATTCAACAATTAAAACGTATAATACGACCTTACTTTTTAAGCTGTTTTTCAATATTAAATATAATTAATAATGACATAGTGACAAAATAGCACACGTTTTTGTTTTATATGTCTTTGGGTGTCGTGGCCATTAACATATAATACTTGTTTGGTGTTCAGAGTAGATCACTTTCAGCATAGTTGATCACAGTGGGTCATACAAAAGTGAAAGCAAATTAAAACAGAAAACGTTAGTAACAATTGAGTTTGTTTATGTTCTAAAACTTGATTTAATGGCACTACATGTTTTAATTAATAAAAGTGTAAATAAGTTCAGAATTCATAGCAATTTATGAACCCTGTCTATGTTTCATGATCTCGTAGATAGGCTCTACTGGCAATTTCAAGCAAAAATGGGCTCTGTAATTCAAATGAACGCGCATGCGCACAAGGGTATAATTTTGAATGGCCCAGTATCTGAAAATGACCGACATATATTAGTCTATATATTGGCCGAGTTTGGTGCTTTTATCACAAAACGCACAATTGGTTTGCTATGCCGTCCCACCATTGGAGGTGAATGGGTCCAACTATTTTAAAATTTGTAATACGCTAACTTTGGACTAATGTAAGTGCATGTCCTCCGAGTCGTCGTGGTCTACTCGCCTCTTACTACATTTATTCGCTTCCAAGGGGCCAGAATTTAGCCGCGTTATGCCTGGGCTAGAGTAGCGTGCCCCCTAGACCTGTTGAAAGGGCCAACGTAGACCTGTTGAACGTGTTCCCGTGACCTTCGGAAATTGTGAACGCCGCCGCGACCATTTTTCTTCAGTACCCCACACCACCGCCATCCCCGTCTTCCGATGTCAGCAGTTGAGCCGAGCGAGCGGAGAAGCTGATGTTACGGCGGCGCGGCGGTGAAACATTTTCAACAGCATCTCCCCGTCTTCCGGTGTTTTGATCCGACAGCGCGACAGGCGGCGTCGTGCTGAAGACAACCCAATATGAATTTTGGTTCGGCCCCCATGGTTGTTTTGCTGAGCATCAATTGGTGTGCAGTTGGTCGTTTGTGCCACCCTAGACTACCCTCTCTGGCACCGCCCGTACTTGGACGACTGACTTCTGAACTACCAATTTGCGACGTATTTTATAAAACACAACTACTGGTATATAGAGTTATCTACTTACATGTTTTATAGACTCTGTATGTGTAGAAGACGTTTCTTCTACCTGAGATAAATGAATGAGTATTAATCATCAGATGACACCACCACCTAGTTAGCTTATTAATAGGTACTATATGCACATGCCTTGGACCCACGAAGGCTAGGGTCCCACGAAGGCTAGGGGCCCACGAAGGCTAGGGGGCCCACGAAGGCTAGGGGGCCCACGAAGGCTAGGGGGCCCACGAAGGCTAGGGGCCCACGAAGGCTAGGGGGCCCACGAAGGCTAGGGGCCCACGAAGGCTAGGGGGCCCACGAAGGCTAGGGGGCCCACGAAGGCTAGGGGGCCCACGAAGGCTAGGGGCCCACGAAGGCTAGGGGGCCCACGAAAATATACAAAAATACCCGAGCATATTTCGTGTAGACTGAATATTCCTGAAACCTAGTTAGCAAAACATAATTTAGCCAATGGGGGCCACTGCATACACTTCATTGGTACTTCATTGGCCCAATGAGTGTTGCAAGTTGGGGATACTACTGATGTAGTCCTTATAAGTTTGATTGTTTAACATACATTATAGGGATGTTGTTACATAACGTGCTAAAAATTAGAAAATCTTCAGCAGCACCCCCTCGTCTTCAGATGGCATTACGACAGCGCGACACCGCGACAGCTGAGTGATGCTAATGTTCCGGCAAAAATCTTTAGCAGCACCCCCTCCCCCCGTCTTCCGATGACTTGACACGACATGATACTATTCGTGCTGAAACCTCGGCTCAGCTCACCCAATATTTAATTTGTTTCGGCGCTAGTAGTATTTTGGCCATCCTCGAGGGGGGCGCAATTGGGGGCTTGGGGCCCGCCTAAACTACGCTCTCTGTATCCTACCTAGGCTTAATCAGGGCCCGCGAAAATGTCGGGTGCCTAAGGCCCACAGATGTCTTAATCCGCTACTGGCATTGGACCAACATTAGCAGTTTTACAGCAAAGTAGGGGTCAGTATTACATTATGAGGTATGGGTCCATAACCCGCGTGATAGTGATGAATGTGGTGGCGTCTTCTAACGAGTGGCGCATTCTAACAGATTATCCAGGTTCCGCGATGTGGCGCCACCAATTGTCGCTCCTACGGGAGCCGAGCCTACCGAGAGCCTTTTGCCGTTTCCACTGTTACGAAAGCGATTGGTTAGCCTGAATTAGGGTAACCAAAGACATTCACACACGCACTGAGTCATGAAATAAGAGCACAATTTTTAGTTCATACTAAGCATTGAAACCAATTTAAAACTCCGAATATAATCACACACACATACACGCGGACGCACGCACACACACACTCACACACTCACAATTGAATTAAACAGTTTTTGGTCGCAGATTCATATCCCATAATTGTTAACTTCTCCAAACATATATTTTGGTGGCTTTTAGTTTCTGAGAAAAAAAAACAATTTTAAGCTTACTTGCGTTGTCTAATACACTTATAATACATAGCATTAAACGTATTTTAATTGTACACGTCAATACAGACTGCTGCAGTCGTCGAAATTAAGTTACAAATGCAGAAACAATGAAGATTCACTTTCGGTACAAATGTCGCAGCCCACTTCCGTCGAGTCACAGAACGGACAGCTTGCTCGGTGAGGAGAATTTCGGGACATATCGGAACGGGAGGATGTGCTATAGCATAAAATACCGCAGTTGTTGTAAAATAATGCAGTTCTGACCCTTAAATTACGTGTCCGGTTATATAAGTTGGTTGTGTAAGAAAATATTCTCCTCCGAAATATCAATATTTTAGCACCAAATATGTGTTTTGTCAGTAATTTGTGCTGAATATAACTTACAACACCTTAAATATATACTTCTTCCAAATGTCTCAGATGAACAACATTCTAATAATTTGACACGTACTACATCGCCAATATCTTAACAAAGTTTGAAGACCGCGATTTGATGCACATTTTGGCAATCTGGCCTAAATTATTAGCAACATCCGTCGGGTAGGTACTCGGCTGGGTTGAATCATAGGTTTGGGAATTAGTGTCTGTGTGATGACCCTAGTTTTAGTCATTTAAAAAAAATATTACCCATTTTTTTTAATATGGCAGATTATACACGCAATCACACTTTCAAAGCTCAAAGATTAAATCAAGTAAAAGTCAACCTGGTTCGCTGTGAGTGGTGGAAATGATCGGATATATATAACAATGTATATCTGGAGAGCGTATTATAAAATTTATGTATACGTATCGGATGTTTGCTGAAAATACGTTTAAAAGGAGCGTAGGAGACATATCCGCCGTAGCGGTCCAACGGTGGATTATGTTTTATTTTACTCGACTTGACCTGTTGCGCCGATTGCGTGACCCGAACTATATGTCCATATAAGTCAACCTGTGATTCCGTGTATTCCCTTACACAGCGAACTTCTATTTCCGGACATGCGCACTAAGGGTTGGAACTACGTTATTTAACAACTGTAGCATTTTATACTACAGTGCTATTAATTAGACCCAGGGTGTAGGTCTCAATCATAACCATATCGCTAATTCGGTCGTTTCTTTTAAATGTACCTCTCCAAGACCGCTTTTGTTTCATATGTCACACAAACAATCAAACACATTAAATGTGTTTTATTGTTTGTTTCACAAATGTTTAATTGAATAATTTCATTAACCAGTCATTTTCTTTGTCATGGATATAGTAATCAATACACCGAACCTACCGTTGAAAGTGACTGACAGTTTTACAAGACGGGTAAGCCATGGAAGGAATCTGCAAGTCGGCCACCCATCCTCAAAACCATGCTCGTGGAAGGAGGAGGAGGTGTGATTTACTAGGTAAGTGCTATAAACAGCGAAATTAGTTTACTCTCCTCCCGACCATGGTTACCTAAAAAAATTACAGCGATCAAGACCTCTGTACTTTAGTTATGAACGTCCATTCATTATCACTAATGTCAATGTTCCAAAAGCCGTAGCTTTGTTGAAAACATCCGACATCTCGTCTCTTTCCGTCGAAGTTCGCGAACAATCCTTCCTTGTCATCATTGTGGGCAGTCCCTCGCTTGGTAGAGCGCCAATTGAAATTATGGCACTACGCATGCGTAGTTGCACGTGTCATGTTGTGGGGACGGACGTTGACATACATTTGCATAATTACATGCTTCCGGAAAACCCTTAATCCAGGACAAGCTTTCAGGGCGGTGAACTTCCGTCCTAGAAATCCGCTATCACCCTTATTGTCCGCTATGTTTACACGGGAGGCCATTGTTCTCCATTTTGAAACAAACACTTGTATTCACACCCGTGTGCCCTAAGGTGACCTTAGATGATGACATCCACCTCCTTGCCTTCGTGTAGCTATGCATCTGGAGTTTCTTTTAAAATCTACAACTTTCCACTAATACGTAAAAACTCTCTACTTAGCCACAGTTCTTTACAATAGAGACAATTAGTTAACGCGCTGCGACCGTACACCAAATGTGTATGCGACTTCAAATTTGAAGTATACCGCAGATCTCGTGTCGACGTCTAATAAAACACCATTAGCTAAGCGCGTAGTGGGCGGTTTTACGATCGGCTCCAGCAGGTAATTGTTTTTTTATATGAAGTGATTGTCTGTGCGTTACTAACAATAAAATGCATGTATGAAAAATACATAGATATACGAATAAATGAGCTAATGGAACAATTATCGCAGTCGATAATTGTAGAAGGTAGAATTTAGGACGCGAGAACGGCAAACGTGAACCCCAGTGCAGTCATTCCGGCTCGCACGATTAGGCTAAGGAAACAAACAATTGTGTTTCGAGTCCTACAGTATTATGCAATATCATAGTATAATCATGATATTAGTATACCACAGCATGGGGTACGTAATTGGTAATATTATCTTTAATTAGGTCTTGAATAATTGTTATATCATTTGCATCATGGCGGGTAGTTGTCAAGTCGTGTTTTAGGAGGCGTACACGCTAGCGTTAGTAAAAGCGCGAAATGGGTAGGAGGTCTCAAAAATGTCTACAAATTGCGAGACGTACGTAATGAATGGTCACTTAACCTTATTCTAGAATATGAGGGTAAGTTTCTTAAATAAGTGAAATACAATCAACCCTCTTAGTTGTTATATTACTATTCGAATTGAAACGTCACCACATGGTGAAGTTTCAAATCGATTGATAATATTATAGATTTGTTCCATTTATGGAAAAAAAATTAAACAAAATAAATGTGTAAAACAAATTCACAGATGTTAGTAATAATTACTGTAACACAAAATTATGCGTTTTATTCCTAATTTAGATATGGACAAAACCAAGGCGATACTGAATATTGCGCTTCTATCAAATGATTACCAAGCCATGGAAATAGCCATGCAGCATCTGTATGACAAGGAAAATCGATACGTCAAACAACGATGATTTTTTCTCAGTGATGCCAGCAATGATTATTGTTGCTCCCAGAGCAACAGCGTAGTCTCTCTTCCAGTTGACACGGAATTGTTCGGGATCGGCAGGTAAATCCAAGACGCATTCGGCGATCAAATATCAGAATTCAACTACTAGCGATCTGAAGTCGTACGGCGGGAGATGCGAGGACGTCGCCAGGAGCGTTCGGCGCATGAGCCGGTCTTCGTTCATTCTGCTGACATGGCCTTGCCACCTCCATCTTCGCGTAAATGTTAACTTTCGGTCATTCGTGCGGGGCTTCCGTTATTCGACAAAGCCAATGAAACAGCGTCATTGAAATCTTCATCATTTGATGGCAGACGAACAATCAATTTGTAAAGATTAAACAAACGACAAAATCCAATACATTATTCGCATATCTGTCACATTTGCATATTTGTTATATATGTTCAATGGCATAGTCATCTGGGCATCTCTGTGCAGATAGTTAGCGCGTTTAAATTGCGATGATTCAGGAACTCGGCAAAACAATCGATTGTTGTGTATCAATGGTATATCAAAGACAGTTCGACAAAATATGGTCAGAAAAGATTGTTTGAAGTCATAGGCGATACATTATTACGTACAGTTGAACAGTACAGAATTAGCTCGGCTTCCAGTTGCAGTAGCATAGAAGACATTGTTGCTACCATTTTGTGCGTATGACACGTGAAGGTAGTAGCTTAAACTCGCATTGCTATGAACAGTCGCAGATCGTCGAACGGAAATTAAAAACGGCCACAAGCGGACAACATAACGATACATTTGTTCATGTCAATAAATCATTAGACTTTGTGTATTTGTATAATGATTGTTTTGGTATGTGACGTGGAAGAACGATTGGTCGCATTTGCGACGGTTGCGTCGTTTGGCTAACAGTCTCAGTCAATTTATTCATCCCATGCAAACATGTATGGGTTAAATCCCAAAGACTGCAACAAACAACATGCGCGACAACATGGGAAACAGCAGTAGCAGCAGCAGCAGCAGCAGCAGCACCACCAGCAGCAGCAGCCGAAACAGCAGCAGCTGCAACTACAGCAGCAGCAGAGGCGGCGACAACAACAACAATAACAACAACAGCAACAGACACAACAAAAATCTGTATTATTTAATACCATGCAAAGGCATAAGGTACTTAGAGAATAACGTTTTCCCTCCTTACCTCACTCACCCTCCATCCCTCATGCTCTCCCTTCTTCTCTCCATCCCTCCCTCCCTCCGTCCCCCCTCCTTCCCTCCCTCCCTCCCTCTCTCCCTCCCTCCCTCCCTCCCACACTCCCTTCCTCACTGTCTACCTCCCTCCCTCACTCTCTCCCCGTTCCTCCCCTCATTCCGCCCCTTCTTGGGCCCCTCCTTCGGCCCCTCCTTCCTCTCATCCTCTCTCCCTCCCTCCTTGACTCGTTGCCTTCCTCCCTCCGTTCCGCCACTCCTTCCACCCCTCCTTCCCTCTCATCATCTCTCCCTCCCTCCTTGACTCGTTGCCTCCCGTCCTCCGTCATTCCTTGACCATTACTAATACCACAACACAAGGCCAAACGTCTTCTAATGTGAATAGTCTAGTACTCTAGGCGTACAAGAGCAAACAAATATATTACATTTCACATTTGGTTAAACAATAATTTCGAGCATTTACAGCTGTATCCTTGCACGGGGGCAAAACCCGCACTAGGTAGATGCGGCCGTCGTCGCAATCGAAATTATGCCGCTGCATGGCGCGGTAGTAGGGCGCCACCAGGCGATCAATGCGAGACTCAATGGCTAGTGCGACGGACAGTCGCTGAAGGCGCTCGATGATCGGTCGGTGCAGTGCCACCTCGGACAAGGCGCTCGACATGATGGCGATGAGGAAGTTGATGAGCAAGATGGCCACCATGAACACATAAACGAAGTGCTGCACGTAGATCCAGTCCGGGTAACGTAGCCCCAGTTCTGCCGGGTTGACGAGATTGAGCATGATGGCGAACGTTGAGTAGATGGCGCGCTGTATAGTGACGAACTCCTCGCTGCACGTCTTTCGTTCGCTCGTGTTGACGGTGACGAAGAACGCGTGGCAGGAGGCGAAGAAGAAGATGGAGTAGACGACGCCGAAGTTAAACATCTGTCCCATCATCCGCTGGATGGCGACGACGAAGTATCCGACAGACGGCGCCAGCTGTACAAAGTACAAGATTGACCAGATGGACAGCGAAATGCAGGCGACCCGCACTCCTGTAGAGAACGTGTAGCTCGTCTCGTCAATGACCTTCTGTACCGAGGCGACGGCCAACAACACAGCCAACGTCTGCTGATTGCGGAGGTAATACAAGGAACATGCGACCTCCTTCTTCTTCTTGCCGTCGACCGTCTTGCCCATCGGCCCTGCCCGGCGCGACATCCACCTGGAAGATTGCACATACCCGATGAAATCCCAGAGTAATATCAGCATGCTGTGGACGACGATGTAATAGACGAGGAGTCGTCGCTGCATCTTCGATAGGTTGAGCGGACTTACGAATTCACACAGCCGATATTCAGGCGGAGTGGACAGGTCGGTGGTGTTTGTGGCGTTGGACGCCTGCCCGACGACAGACATATGGCTGAAGGTGCTGACATCGAGAGCGTAGTATGCAAGTAAGTGCGTCAGCCGCAGAAACGCCCATAGGAATATCAGAGGCCGATTGACGGAAACCTTCATTGAGATCCACTTCCCAAATGGTTCGTTGAAGAACACCTGTCTGACGTGAGGGTGCGATAACTTCCGCTCGTCCAACGTCACCAGGAAGCGCACTGGCGACACCTGGCGGCGGTTGTCGGCATCGAAGCTCTCGTATTCGGTGACGTCATACCACTGGTAGATGCTGAGACCGCGCACTAGCTGTCGGACGAGGTACACGCCTTCCGTTTCCATGATGGCTTGCACGAAGTGTAGGGTGCCGTGCTGCGAGGCGGTTTCCAGGGGTCGCAGTCCGTCGTTGCTCTCCGTCAAAAGGAGATGTCTCCTGGTCTGTAGATCCGTTAGCCGCATGATCTCTCGGTACGATGTCACAAAGCGCTCCTCGATCGATTCGACGTAGAACGCCACGAATATCAACTGATGAACAAGGTTGTGACCGGAAGCGTCCTGTGCAGTCATGTGCACGCCGTGGTCAATGAGAACGCGCAGCACACGAAGAGAACCGGAAAGTGCGCACAGTGCTAGCGGCTTGTTGGGCCGCCCCCCGACGGCGTATTTATTGTAACGAAGTAATTCATCGTCCTGGTAGTGGAAGGAGCCGTTCAGCAGAAGCCGACGTTGAGTTTCATCCGCAGCAGTGAGGACGTTTTCTACTTGGTCAGCGTTGTCGCTCATGATCGCCGTCAACCAGTATTGATAGACGTCGACGGGCAGCAGGTTATTCTCCGTAGTCACTTCCGGTTCTTGCGATACAGACATTATTGAGACGACTGGTAGTATATATTACGTCTGGTGGAATGCGTTGCGGCAAGAACTCGCGCTTGTGAATCAGAGCCAGAGAGCAAGTGCTTGTTAACTTGTAAATTACACTTTTTTATGGTACTGACATCAGCAGTTCATCCGTCTTCGCACCGGGCGGCAGGTGATTAGATTTCTGTAGAGCATGGATGGACGATTGCCTGCCAGCTGAAAGTAAGTGATGTAAAGTAATTACTATAATTTAACGACAATTACTAAAGTGTTTTGCGGCGTAAGTTAAGTTGATCTTTGTTTCCTCTTTCCAAAAAATGTGTTATAACTTAGAAAGAAAGGCAGATCTTAGCTTTTTTGTACCTCATGTTTAAATAACATGTTATGAATGATTGAATAAATTAATAAATAAAATATACTCAGTGCCGATTAGTCCTGTCGTTCTTTTTTAATTATGTGTAACTTTTAATTGTGGCTACAGAATGGAAATAGTCTTATTTTGTTAAGTGTTTTTATTTTTTTTGTAATGAGTGCACATTGCTTTACGATTCCACAAAGTGCTATCTCCACATTCTGAAGAAAACTATCGCACATTTATCTATGACTTACCTTGATACTACCGACGAAGCCTTTTGTGATTAGCCAATCGAAATATTCCGCGAATCCGACATCAATGTAGAATTAGTCTTTCTTTCCCTGTATTCACCTTTCAGTGTTGTTGATGAATGACCGGCTTTTATCCATACTCCATCATCAGTAACGCACATCCACTGCAACACATATCGTGTCCGAGCGAAACTGGAAAAAAACATCCACGTGCACCTGTTTTAATGTCTACGCGTGTTGAAATCATTAATACCCATTACCTACATAAATAATTTATACGATGCTTTAAACACCGATAAGTACTTTACATACGTCGACGGGCGGAGACCACAGCGCATGTCTGTTTACACGCTGGTGACAGTCCTGGACAATGGATGTCTGCACTTAATATTTCTGAAATAATTACTTATCGTTGATGCTGCTTATATATAATTTTCCTTTGTGATTAATTATTAACAACACTTGATGCCTAATCAAAAGCGTGTTTACGTAGGATGTACGTTTGGTCTATGCACGTCTGTGTGTAAATATTCATACGCCCACATGCATTCGCCCGTTTTAGATGATGTACCCATGTCAAACGTATAGGTCATCATGCCTTTTGCAAAAGTAATATGGGTTTAGTGGGATTTTCAAATTTATATAGCTACGTACGTGTAAGGAAAGGTCACACGGTTTGCTGAAATGTTATTTGAAGACACCAACTGTTATGACAATTTTACAGTATGTGTCGAAAGGGAAATGTTTGTTTTACGATGGTGACATTGTCAAGTTGACCGACCTGGCATCCACGGATTAGTAGCACCATTGGTGTGTTCGACCAACATTCTGTCGTATGTTTACCTCCTAGGTAGATCCTTACCTGCGGCTTTTGGTTTGGGTCGTTGACGCATTGTTTCTCGCTAATCTCACACCTAGTTTCGTTTTCTACGACATTCCGCGTTTATTGCTCCAGATCATACTCTGCAGCGCCATCATTTTGTCTACAAGGTATGAATTACGTTGTTTAAAACGAATAATCATTAACGACGCTTTTCCACTAAACTCTGCATGGAATGTAGGCTTTTCGTTGTTGTCGTAATAATATAAATAACTATAGCTTACCCCCACGCTTTCAGTAACATACCAAGGACATCAGTTGTTACTACTAGAGTATTTTTATTTTAAACCTTCACCCAGTGGCGCCATCTGACTGGGAGTTCCTATTGGTTCACTACTTCCATCTTTATTCTACTGGTAAAACAGTTCAGTTGAGCATCAAATCAAACACTATAAATAACTACATTTGTAATGTAATAAAATGGACCACCAGCTGGTAGAAGAGAGATTAGTGGATCAATGATGCGAATGGACGTACAAAGAGGCGAGTGAACCTCGGAGCCTCAGACGAGATGCACCTAAATTAATCGAAAGTTAGCTTTACTGTTATGTATATTCTACCAAATGTTCCAGGTCCTATTCTGGTGTAGTGAGTGTGATACCACGGCGTCCTTATCTGATGAACAAATAACTTCTTAGTGATGTTATGTAAATCCTTCGTATTCCTCTGAGTTGCTGCAGCAGCTGCAAATATGAAGAGATAACTAAAATAGAACAGTTTATTGCTGAACCTTCTTCAGGTTAGTTAATTTCTGTGCAAATTGGTTCTTTTAGACATATCCAATAAGTGAATTATTTTACCTTGTATAGGCTATCGTCGGTATAGCACACCAAAATATCCACTACATGTTACGTACAACGTCATCTTACATATGAAATAGTTCGCTCAGTGAGGGTAAAACGAGTAATGAAGAAGTATGAGGTAGCACTAGCTATCCGTCCCCATACCAACTTCAGGCGCATGTTAGTAAACCCCAAGGACAAAGTGGAGCCATATGAACACGGCGAATTGGTGTATCAAATACCATGCAAGAACAGTGGAGCTGACTATATTGGGGAGACGAGAAGATTGTTCAAAACGAGACTTGAGGAACATAGAAAAGATGTTGACAACACAAGGAAAGAGAAATTCAGGAAGAGTGAGAAAAAAGATCAATACCGACCATCAACGAATCTGTCTTCACAGACCATGCATCAACAAGAAATCATACCACAGACTGAGCGAAAATATTGGACAAGGAAACCAACAGAGGAACACGATAAATAAAAGAAACCATATCGATCAGAAATGCCTGGAAACCAATCAACCGAGACGAGTGGAAATACGAACTATGTCACATGTACGATGACGTCATATGTCACTTGTACTGAAGAAGTTGGTTTGCTAAACCAACGAAAGCCTCTACATGGTAACACAATTCACGTATTTGATATGTCTAAAAGAACTAATTTGCATAGAAACGTTTATGTATTTAACAAATGTTATATCGGTAATTAAGTTTGATTCGATGTGATGTTGGTTGGTTTCCTCATTATATCGGGTGTGTGTTTCATGCAGCAGCACAGTAATTGTGACTCGATAGTGGTGTAGCAACTACTTGCAATGAGACACGTTGTTATTGTAACGTTAGTCTGCAGACATATCTCGTGAACGTCACAAAAGCATATATATGATTGAAGAAGTATCAAGGGCAAACTAAAGCGTTAGAGCTGCATCTGAAACAAACGCAGACCAAACGAAAGGTTTTGAAACAGTAGCATCATAAATAATATATACGCAATTATTTTGATAATGGTGTTGAGATAACAGCTGAATGAAGGCGGTGGGGGAGAAGAAGAAGACCACGATTGAGATGGGAGGACAATGTGAAGGGATTTTAAAATGGCGGGATTAAGAGAGGTGTGGAGAAAGATAGGAAATGGTTTTGAAGTGCAGAAGGGCGGAGAAGGTGCTTACTTTCTTACTTAGTCCCTTCACCGACTTGGCCGTCGGTGGGACATAAGCGACGCTGCAGCTGTGATATTTCGCCATTCGTGTTTGTCAGTGACTGTGGTGAGGAGCTCTGGCACGGAGAGGGCTGCCCATTCCTTCACAGTGTCGAACCAACATTTTCTCTGCCCTCCGCAGCGGCGTCTGCCCTCCATTGTGCCCTAACTAATAGTTTTAAGGAGGTTGACGTGTCTTGTAACATGTAAATGTAAACGAGAATCAATTAGGGAATGAGAAAAGAAACGGACATCGATTAATAGTTGCATCCTCAGCAAGCTGATGCTAGGGGGTATACCGGAAGAAGAAGAGTAATATCTAATCCAGCCTAACCGCGGACTCCAGGGAAAAAGAAGAAAATAAAATATAACCACTCAAAATAATAAGAGTATAACGTGTGTAAAAGTAAGCTGATATTACTGTTTCATATGTTGTTGACATTTGTTACAAAGGATCACTTCTTAGAACTGTCGATTTTTGAATGGCGTCGGTGGTTGGTATGTGGATACACGACTGCTGACAGTGGATATAAAGTAATATCAATTTCACGAAATAGTCCACGAATTTGGCTATATTATTCCATGTACAATCTATTTTGGTATGTGCGACATTTATGTCCTTGAATGACCTGCGCTACGACAACCTTCTTTCAACGGCAGCCTTCGTGGTCGCAGAAATCGTCGTCCAGCTGTAACTAAGTAAACACAGTTCGTTGTCCAACATGACAGTGGTATCTATCAAGGAACTCCATCACATCATGATCACGCCGATGCATGTTCTATTAATCCCCACGGAGTACGTCGATTAATGTGCTTTGTGTGCAGATAAAATCTTCGCATAAAATGTTGGTGGCTAGGAGGCTGGCGTCGTTGGTATATTAGGTTACTGCCTTCTCGCTGGCTTAACCGATAGGTGGCCAATAGATATCGTGCATGGTTTAATTGTAGATATTTACTAAAGACACACACGCACGCACGAACGCACATGCAAATACACACACACACACACACACACACACACACACACACACACACACACACACACACACACACACACACACACACACAGATACACAATCACACACACACACACACACACACACACACACACACACACACACACACACACACACACACACACACACACACACACACACACATACAGATACACAATCACACACACACACACACACACACACACACACACACACACACACACACACACACACACACACACACACACACACACACACACACACACACTCACACACACACACACTCACACACACACACACACACACACAACATATATATATATATATATATATATATATAAAAAACTCCACTTCAATATTTTTGTATCAATAATACATTTCATAATGTCCTGACTATACATCTATTAGTGCATGGCAGTGTGCAATTTGTCCACATTTTTGCATAAATTAAGCAAGTTGCTTAAACACTTTTAAGGTAGCTGCACCGGCTATAATGTCAGTTGATTTCTTTATTTTATATTTTTTTCTTCATAGAACATTAGTAGGTGTCAGTATGAATATGTGTACTATTAAAAAACCAAGGCACTATCACCATATGTTACCAACCAGTCCTTTAAAAACTAGTATTTTTTGTGTGTCTGTGGAAAGTCCCTCACTTCTTAGAAACTGATGATGTTTCCATAGTGACGATCACGTGTGCGTCAGCCCAGTTCAAACATAAATGCATTCATGAATGCAGATCATAATAGATTGGTTATTCTCATGCCACTATGCTGTTGTATTATAATTACCTATATACATCATGCTGTCAAATCACCAAATACTGGCAGTAGTTCTGTTTATTCTCCGATAATGCCCGACCTCAGCCGCCATTTGCAATGACACGTGACTGACCCCAGCAGGTGTCAATCAATCTTGTCTACCACACCACGTTCAACACATGGCCCTTCATAACACAGTATCATGAGACAACTTGGCGGGAAAACCTTGGGGGGAAATCTCAGTAATAGAAGTGTCTGTCAAATAGTGTTAAAATAAGCCACACGCCAGTAAAAAAAGTCATATTTCTAAGCAAAAAACAAGCATCTGGTGACAGTTGTATTATTGGTAACAACCAGGAAGTATTACTTAATGTAACTTTTTTAATAAAAACTGCAATATGTACAAAGCCATAACTTGGCATATGAACTCGACTTGTGTTTACCCAAAATTGCACAGGATGGTTTTATGTTTGGTGAAGGGGTCGTGCCAAAATGCAGTACGGGTTTTTGCTGTCTTTCAACATTGCAGCAAACTGTTTATGAAGCTCTATCAAACTTAATATGCATTTGTTTACAAAAAAAACCGCACGAATGTCAATAACATGTTTGTACTTACAACCATACAATTTATTCTTTTGGGGAGTTTCTCAAAATGAAATAAAATGGCATTTTAAGGTGATTTTTTTTTTTTTTTTAAATTGTTTTTAAACACATTTAAATGTATCGAAACAACATAAAAATCAAATCTTTTTGGTCTGGAGTATTGTTTAGTACCTTAGGCAAACTCTGAGAAAAATGATTAGCTTATCTTCAAAATTTTTATTATAAATGATTAATTCAAAAGAAGCATAGAATAGCCGATGCAGCCACCTTAAATAGGGAATTAAACAACTGTATAAAAAGGATGCACACGTCCTGTCAAGAATAAAAGTAAGTTTATTAAGAAAATGATAAAAAATGGTTTGATGAAAATCATAGACAAAGTATTTTACGAAGATAGGATGAACCTGAACTATCAGAGTATAATTGCTCTATTTAAATTTGAAATAGTTATTGCTAGAATAATTATTCCATACCTGTTGAACTAGGTAGTACTTACCTACTAGCTGTTGGTCGAATCAACGAGTCTGCACGCAAATCATACAATGAAAACAGACCGAGTTTCAAGTTCCAAAACCGCCCTGCCCCTGTTGGTGCAAACCGTTTCGAAGTCGTCATGGTCGGTAATGCAGGCATCTGCAAGGTCTGTCATACGGTGCTGTACGGCAGCTATCTCCCTACAGCACAGCGACTCGATGTGCGTCGATGTTGGGACGCTGTGTCCACACAAACACCATGCGACATTATTAAGTCGCCTAATGTCTTCGTCGTCGATAGACCAACTGTCACTGTCCGACTCCCACAACTGAACCTGACCCGGGGCCAGACATATCGGACTGTGGATTTCACACTGGGTGAAGCCTGTATGGCACAGGCCCTTTGTGGGTGTCAATCGTACCAACCGTAATTTCCGAGTAACACTGACAAGTCAAACTAGAGTCTTCATCTGTCGTATCCATTTTCTCCAAAGTGATATGGAAGTTTAAAAAATCACTTTTAATAACTCGTCTCTACCAAAATCCTTCGACGTCTTTGTCAACAACAAAAGAAAAATAGTCCCGATATGCGTGCGCATCTAATATTCTGACCTTAGATTTAAAAGCCCCGCCCCCTTTTGGCTGCTAAAATCTTCGTTCGGCAAGTGCGACGTTAACAATATTTTCATTGGTTATAAATCGTTGCCATTTAATTTCACCTTTTTTTATTTCGAACGCGTATACAAATTAGTTGTTGATCTATAGAACACCTATCGTGCATAATAGGGCACACTATCTTTGTTTTCGCACTGAAAGGTCTACTAATGAAGTAAACAGAAAATAAATTTTACATTAATTAGATAGGAGTAAATAAAATCACTCGCTTGGAACAAAGATAGCGATACGCATTTCTCTATATCGACGATTTAGGCATCGAACAAAATCGTTTTTTCAGTTTGTCTTATAAATGAGTACGTTCCTGTTAAATGTATACTTGTAGTATATATTTAAATATATAGCATTACACAGCTGCGTTTAATTTCCCCTTTAAAAGTCGTCAAACATGCACACATGTAATTTATAACTCAACTTTCTTTACACGCAATAAATACGAAATAAGTCGGCGTTTGTACTTACGCGAAATATCCATATTTGGCGTACATACGCGAAGTCGGAACTGCAGATGCCGCGTAAACCTATGATAGGATGCACAACGTTTGCGTACAATATTAGTGTCAGGTTTGTGATTATTGCGTTAGCTAATGGTGTCTAATGTGACTCAAGCGTCCGATTCAAGATCTGCAGATCTTCGTGCATTGGCACCAGATGGAAATGTAATAAATATACAAAGGCATGATCAAACACATCCGTGCACTTCGACGTCGGACTTACAATTGATTGTCATGCGGAAACAGTGCACGTCACATGATGAGAGTCCCACACTCTCTATGTCTGCACCGGTTGAATGGTTAACATGTTAAATTTAGGCAATATGATAAAACTAAGACGATAACCAAATATACAAATCAGGCATGGTACATATTTATTTCTGCTAGACGACCTATTTCGTTGAGTAAGGTCATTACTTTGTTTATTTCATTAATTAAAAATAATATCATAACGGATAACCGTCGCAATGACGTCATCATGATTTGTGTAAGCACAAATACGTTTTACATCGATGTGCAGCTGCGACGTCATGACATTTACACAAGAACCATTTCCCGTCTACATCAATTCATGTCATACATTGTCTAAGGCATGCATACGTAAATACATACATACGTACCCACATACATACATACATACGTGCGTGGGTACGTGTGTGATTGTGAGGGTGTGAGTGCGTCTGTGTGTGTGTACGAACAGACACACACACGCACACGCACACGCAAACACACACACACACACACGCACGCACACACACATATATACTCTCGCACGCACGCACGCACGCACTAACAAACGCACACACATCGTATAACACTAATCCAGCAGCATAGGTCCCAGGGCAAGAGCGTAGTGACATGGAATAATTCGGGATCGGCAGCTAAGTCCACGACGCATTCGGCGATCAAATGTCAGAATTCAACTACTAGCGATCCGAAGTCGTACGGCGGGAGATGCGAGGACGTCGCCAGGAGCGTTCGGCGCATGAGCCGGTCTTCGTTCATTCCGCTGACATGGCCTTGTCACGTCCGTCTTCGCGTACATGTTAACTTTCAGTCATTGGTACGGGGCTTCCGTCATTCGACAAAGCCAATGAAGCAGCGTCATTGAGATCTTCATCATTTGATGGCAGACGAACAAGCAATTTGTGAAGATTAAACAAACTAAAAAATCCAGTATATTATTCGCATATCTGTCACATTTGCACATTTGTTATATCTGTTCAATGGCATAGTCATCTGGGCATCTGGTGCAGATAGTTAGCGCGTTTAAATTGCGATGTTCCAGAAAGTCGGCAAACAATCGATTGTATCAATGGTATTTCAAAGACAGTTCGCCAAATATGGTCAGGAGAGATTGTTTAAAGTCATAGGCTATTCATTATTACGTACAGTTGCACAGTGCAGAGTTAGCTCGGCTTCGAGTTACAGTAGCAGAGAAGACAATATTGCTACCATTTTGTGCGTATGACACGTGAAGGTAGTAGTTCAGACTCGCGTAGGTATGAACAATCGGAAGTCGTCGAACGGAAAACAAAAACGGCCACAAGCGGACAACATAACGATACATTTGTTCCTGTCAAAGAATCGTTAGACTTTGTGTATTTTTATATTGATTGTTTTGGTATGTGACGTGGTGGTACGATTGGTCGCATTTGCACGGGGATGCGTTGATTGGTTAACAGTCTCAATCATTTTATTCAATCCATGTGAACATGTATAATACATCACAACTGTACCTGCCGTTGCAGTAGTAAACCATCAGGTACTTAGATAATCACGTGTTCCCTCCTTACCTTATTCACCCTCCATCCCTCATCCTCTCCCTTCTTCACTCCCTTTCTCCTTCCCTCCCTTCCTCCCTCCCTCCCTCCCTCCCTGCCTCCCTGCCTGCCTCCCTCCCTCCCTCCCTCCCTTCCTCCCTCCCTCTCTCCCTCCCACCCACCCTCTTTCCCTCCCACCCTCTCTCCCTCCCTCCCTCCCTCCCTCCCTCCCTCCCTCTCTCCCTCCCTCCCTCCCTCTCTCCCTCCCTCCCTCCCTCCCTCCCTCCCTTCATCCCTCCCTTCCTCCCTCCCTTCATCCCACCCTCGCTCCCTCCCTCCCTCCCTCCCTCCCACCCTCCCTCCCTCCCTCCCTCCCTCCCTCCCTCCCTCCCTCCCTCCCTACCTCCCTCCCTCCCTCCCTCCTTCTCTATCTCCCTCCCTCCCTTCCTCCGTTCCGCTCTTCGTCCGTTCGTCACTTTCCGCCCCTCCGCCCCTCCGCCCCTCCGCCCCTCCGCCCCTCCGCCCCTCCGCCCCTCCGCCCCTCCGCCCCTCCGCCCCTCCGCCCCTCCGCCCCTCCGCCCCTCCGCCCCTCCGCCCCACCTTCCGTCCCTTCGCCCCACCTTCCGCCCCTTCGCCCCTCTGCCCCTCCGCCCCAACTTCTGCCCCACCTTCCGCCCCACTTTCCGCCCCACCTCCCGCCCCACTTTCCGCCCCACCGCTCGCCACACTTTCCGCCCATCCTTCCGCCCCACATTCACTCTCTCCTTCCCTCACATCCTCTCTTCCTCGCTCCTTGACTTGGTGCCTCCCTTCCTCCGTCATTCCTTCACCATTACTAATACCACAACACAATGCTAAGCGTCTTCCCATGTGAATAATCTAGTACTATAGGCGTACAATAGCAAACAAATATATTTACACATCACATTTGGATATCAAAATTCGGAGCTTTTACAGCCGTGTCCTGGCACGGGGGCAAAACCCGCACTAGGTAGAAGCGGCCGTCGTCGCAATAGAAATGACGCCGCTGCATGGCGCGATAGTAGGGCGCCACCAGGTGATCAATGCGAGACTCAATGGCTAGTGCGACGGAGAGTCGCTGAAGGCGCTCGACGATCGGTCGGTGCTTCGCCACCTCGGACAAGGCGCTCGACATGATGGCGATGAGGAAGTTGATGAGCAAGATGGCCACCATGAACATATAGACGAAGTGCTGCACGTAGATCCAGTCGGGGTAACGTAGTCCTAGTTCGGCCGGGTTGACGAGGTTGAGCATGATGGCGAACGTTGAGTAGATGGCGCGCTGTATCGTGACGAACTCCTCGCCGCACGTCTCTCGCTCGCTCGTGTTGACGGTGACGAAGAAAGCGTGGCAGGTAACGAACAAGAAGATGCAGTAGACGACGCCGAAGTTGAACATCTGTCCCATCATCCGCTGGATAGCGACAACAAAGTATCCGATAGACGGCAACAACTGTATAAAGTACAAGATTGACCAGATGGACAGCGGAATGCAGGCGACCCGCACTCCTGTAGAGAACGTGTAGTTCGTCTCGTCAATGACCTTCTGTATGGAGGCGACGGCCAACAACACCGCCAAAATTTGCTGACTGCGAAGGTAATACAAGGAACATGCGACCACTTTCTTCTTCTTGCCGTCGACAGTCTTGCCCATCGGCCCTGCCCGGCGCGACATCCATGTGGGAGATTTCACATACCCGATGAAATCCCAGAGTAATATCAGTATACTGTGGACGACGATGTAGTAGGTGAGAATTCGTCGCGGCATCTTCGACAGGCTGAACGGACTTACGAACTCACACAGCCGGTATTCAGGCGGAGTGGACAGGTCGGTGGTGTTTGTGGCGCTGGACGCCTGCCCAACGGCAGACACGTGGCTGAAGGTGCTGATATCGAGGGCGTAGTATGCAAGTAAGTGCGTCAGCCGCAGAAGCGCCCACAGGAATATCACAGGCCGATTGACAGAAACTTTCATTGAGATCCACTTCCCAAATGGCTCGTTGAAGAACACCTGTCTGACGTGTGAATGCGATAACTTCCGCTCGTCCAACGTCACCAGGAAGCGCACTGGCGACACCTGGCGGCGGTTGTCAGCATCGAAGCTCTCGTATTCGGTGACGTCATACCACTGGTAGATGCTGAGACCGCGCACTAACTGTCGGACGAGATACACGCCTTCCGTTTCCATGATGGCGTGCACGAAGTGTAGGGTGCCGTGCTGCGAGGCGGCTTCCAGCGGTCGCAGTCCGTTGTTGCTTTCCGTCAGAAGGAGCTGTCTCCTGGTCTGTAGATCCGTTAGCCGCATGATCTCTCGATACGATGTCACGAAGCTCTCCTCGAACGATTCGTTGTAGAACGCCACGAAGATCAACTGATGCACAAGGTTGTGACCGGAAGCGTCCTGTGCTGTCACGTGCACGCCGTGGTCAATGAGAAGGCGCAGCACACGGAGAGAACCGGAAAGTGCGCACAGTGCTAGCGGCTTGTTGGGCCGCCCCCCGACGGCGTATTTATTGTAACGAAGTAATTCATCGTCCTGGTAGTGGAAGGAGCCGTTCAGCAGAAGCCAACGTTGAGTTTCATCCGCAGCAGTGAGGACGTGTTCTACTTGGTCAGCGTTGTCGCTCATGATCGCCGTCAACCAGTATTGGTAGACATCGACGGGCAGCAGGTTTTTTTCCGAAGTCACTTCCGGTTCTTGCGATACAGACATTACTGACACGTCTGGTAGTATATATTACGTCTGGTGGAATGCGATGCGGCAAGAATTCGCACTTATGAAATCAGAGCCAAAGAGCAGGTGCTTGTTAACTTGTAAATTACACTTTTTTATGGTACTGACATCAGCAGTTCATCCGTCTTCGCACCGGGCGGCAGATCATTAGTTTTGTGTAGAGCATGGACGGTTCCCTGCCAGCTGAAAATAAGTGATGTAAAATAATTACTATAATTTAACGACAAGACGTGCAACGCCACCAATATTACAAATGTGTTTTGTGGCGTAATTTAAATTGTTCTTTGTTTCCTCTTTCCAAAAAAACGTGATATAACCTAGAAAGAAAGGCAGAACTTTCTTTTTTTGTGCCTCATGTTTAAATAACATGTTATGAATGAACGAATAAATAAATTAATAAAATATACACAGTACCGAGTAGTCCTGTTGTTCTTTTGTAATTATGTGTAACTTTCAATTATGGCTACAAAATGGAAATAATCTGTTAACTGTTTTAATTTTTTTTTAATGAATGCACATTGCCATGCGGTTCCACAAAGTGCTATATCCACATTCTGAAGAAAATTATCGTACATTTATCTTTGACTTACCTTGATACTACCAACAAAGCTTTTTGTGATTAGCCAATCGAAATATTCCGCGAATCCGACATCATTGTAGAATTAGTCTTTCTTTCCCTGTATTCACGTTTCAATGTTGTTGATGAATGACCGTCGTTTTTCCATACTCCATCAACACTTACGCGCATCCACTGCAACACATATCGTGTCCGAGTGAAACTGGAAAACACATTCACTCGCACCTATTTCAATGTCTACACTATGTTGAAACCATTAATTCCCATTACCTACATAAATATTTTATACTGTGCATTAAATACCGATACGTACTTTACACACGTTGACGAGCGGAAACCACACCACGTGTCTGTTTTCACGCTGGTGACAGCCTTGGACAATGGATGTCTGCACTTCATATTTCTGAATTAATTACTTATCGCTGTTGCTGATAATATATAACATAGCGTTGTGATTAATTATTAACAACAATTGGTGCATTTATTCAAAGGCGTGTATACGTATGAAGTACGTTTTGCCTATGCACATATGTGTGTAAATATTCATACGCCCACATGCATTCGCCGTTCGATATACGTATGTCGTACGCATAGGTCATCGTGTCCTTTGCAAACGCAATATGGGTTTAGTGGGATTTTCTAATTTATATAGCTACGTACGTATAACGAAAGGTCACACGGTTTGCTGATATGTTGTTTTGAAGACACCAACTATTATGGCAATTTTACAGTATGTGTCGAGAGGAAAATGTTTCCTTTTACGATGTTGACATTGTCAAGTTTACCTTGGCATTTCCAATGCGCCATCGCGATCTTACATCCACGGATTATTAGAACCATTGGTGTATTCGACCACGATCATGTTATATATACATCCTATGTAGATCCTTACCTACGGCTTTTGGTTTGGGTAGTTGTCGCATTGTTTCCTGCTAATACTACGTTTAGTTTCGTTTTCTACGACATTCCGCGTTTATTTCTCCAGATCATATACTGCAACGCCATCATTTTGTTTACAAGGTATGAATGACGTTGTTTAAAACTAATAATCATTAACGACGCTTTACCAGTAAACTCTGCATGGAATGTATGTTTTTGGTTGTTGTCGTAATAATATAATTAACTATAGTTTACCCCCACGCTTGCTGTAACATACCAAGGACATCAGTTGTTACTACTAAAGTATTTTTTATTTTAAACCTTCTCCCAGTGGCGCCA
>OZ023212.1:56628479-56731160 GCA_963995525.1 Escarpia spicata
ATGTAGGTACAAGCACAGTTGAGTATTTAAACGAGATGCACAGAGGAGACACGCAGTGCCACCCCAAAGAGCAACACAGTCGACCAACTGTCAATTTTGAATTGTTTCGTTCCTCAAAACAATTCAATATCTCAAGGAGGAATCGGATTTTCAGGATCAGTTTGACATACGTGGAAACTATGGAGAATATGTTGGACATCATCAGGGCTGAGACGATTAGCAGCTATATCAAACTTTTGCTGTAATTATACATTGGCTAACCGTCTACGATCATACAAAGTATGTCCTCCCGATGATGAAGTCTGTCTGGCAGATGTGAAATACCCAGAGAAGACTGCACCAAAGGTTAATGCAGCATTCTTTAAAGGAAACAGCATTGGTTCAAAGGAAACAGTAAGGCAATGAAACTTAAACATTCAGGTATTTGAACCACTGGTAAGCAGAAGTTTTAAAAATAAATGTCTTGTTCACAATATAGTTTACGCTGGATCAGGAAGTTTAGTGTATTCATTTGAAAAATACACTGTTACCAATGTGTCACTGTTTCAGGCCTGGAACACTGAGATTTCACAGGTAGCAATTAAATCACCAAAAGAAATGAGGACGCTTCTCGGTTCCCGCAGTCACACTTGGACAGTTTCAGTCATTCAGCAACCAGGTCACACGGACCGTGTCGCAAGTTAGTCGAGTGGTGGTAAGTTTGCATGTTGCCAAATCTGTACGTACTTAGATGTTTTGTGAACATTTTGTATGTCTTGTTATGGCAACGTCCATAAGATGTATTATCATTTTCTTGCAATACAGGTGTTCTACTCAGACTAGCTAAAAGAGCTTCAGATGCATGACTTTTGCTCTGTGGGTGACAATCACCATTTCGAAGCGTGGATAACCAAAACATGAGGAGGAAACATACACAACTCAAGTGTTACATTGTTTTGTTATAAATGTAGCTGGCCATTAGATTCATGGGAGTCTGCTGCAGCTATAAGTAAAATGGTTTGTCAGTAGTTAGTGCCATAAGTAACTGTGACCATATTGTCATATCTCCGTTATGGTACATTGTAGTCCAGTAGTATACTTTGAGTGAGTGGGGCGGATCCAGTGAAGGTAGTCTAGTAATGTCCAAAACCTCCAATTGCACCCCCTGAGGCTCACTGAAAACACATTGGCGGCCGAGCCAAATTAACTTTGGGTGGGCTGAACAAGAGCTTCATAAGCCGAAGTCGGATCTTGACATCGTAAGATCGGGGATGCTATTGAAGATTTTTCGCAGGAGCGGAGCTGAACACATTCTGCTCTCGCCACTTGGAAAATATTTGTGGCGACTTTCACTATTTCAGAACAACTACGGGATCACGTAATAGGGGCAAAATTATGTGGCCAAATTCCATAGACTAGGAGTAGCACATGCCCCCCAGACCCTCCTGGGTCCACCTGTGGTGAAAGATAATGATGATGTCTGTGCACGGTACATACAATGACTCAACAGGCCAGTTTTTCATATGTAGACCCAGCAACATACAACACACATGTGCCAAGGCAGTAGTAGTGGTTGTAGCCGTTGAAAGAGGTTATAGAGAGTTAAGTATCCTTTGGGGCCTGTCGTTTTTCTGCAATGTCGTTTTGTGGTTTCCATTAATGTACAGTTAGTTGACTGCAAGAGCTACTTGCACAAATTATTTTCCCATAGCATGTTAGCAGCAACCTTGGCTTACATTTCTCCATTTGCTCGTCTTCTCTCTCGTATAGTCTGTTCAGTAATTTTGTTTTCAGCATATCATTTATCACATCTCTTTACCCATATCTGCGTTGAGCAATTTGAATGCATTTGATTTGTATCTAATCTTTGAGCGACCTGGACATTGAATTATGTCAGCAATTGTTCTGTTGTCTTTCTGTGATCACAATTTACTTTCTTGGTATAATATAATATAATAAAACAAATACTGTCTTTAAAATGTGGATAACACAATGTACAGTTGTTATTAGTTAACTGGAATCGATGTCTTTTTCTATACAACACAACAGGAAATGGACAGCAGGTGCTAGCTAGTACCTGCATCACGCACTGACCACTGACCACTGACCACGACCAAAAATTCATATTTTCAAACTGGAACCAGATCAACTAGTCACCAATCCTGGCCAAAACCACAGACGATTTCAGCCGCTTATCTTGCGGCCCGCACAATCAATGTAATTCATACGTATCCACCCTCGTCGGGAACTATAGCCAATCATTACTCTTTACGAAGTATCGAATCAGAATCCGACTACCAATATCAGCAGTAATAGGAACAGAATGTGACGATTGAAGTGGACCAGACAACGCCAGTGAAAGCTGATGCAGATGTCTGATGCCGAGTCTTGGAAATGGACAGCAGCCATTTTGCCGACAAACCTGCGAGTACCTGCAGCGAATGTAAAGTGGACGGGTGCGTCTGCGCAGTGGGTATTCTCGGTGCTCTCGCGGTGGACTTGAGCGAGAACCACGACGAGAACAGATACTGCGTCGACACTGCGGGAAAACCGCGCCCTAGAACGAACTCCGCTCTTGATATATCCGGCTTCAGTCTGCAAGAGAGCATCAGGTTAAAGACCTGGCGTTTATCGAAGGTGTACACATTTATACAATATGTTGATAATTATTATGCAAATACATTATTTATTATTGAACTGAATGTTATTTAAACAAGTTCCTTAAGGATTAAATCGGTCTCGTCTCTTGTATGCACGTCTGGGATGGGTGTTGCGTTGTACAGCCGTGTGTAGGTGTCGGTGTAGTCTGCGTGGCGGGTATAGTGGAGTAGTTTCATTGTGATATGACCATTGTATGATATGCCGAGCTTCTGCTATCGTTGCAGGGATATAGCTGTGCACGCGTAGTGTAAACGTACATAAGAGCAAAACAGTCGAGGTCCATTTATTGTCTGTACAGTCGGTTGTTGCATGTGTATTATTTCGACTCTTCAAGTCATCAGGACAGCGAGTTCTTTTGGGTTGTATGCATTCACCAGAGAGTGTCAATTAACCGGACTTGTTGGCGATTTGGACGATTAGGTATGCATTGTCGTTTTGTTCGTTCTAAGTGTTAAGTGGGTGGTGATATCGTTGCTGGTGAATGGGTCCAATTATTTTTTAATTTCTAATACGCTAACTTTGGACTAATGTAAGTGCATGCCCCCCGAGTCACCGAGGTCTACTCACCTCATTCAATGTTTATTCGCTTCTTGGGGGCCTGGATTTAGCCGCATTATGCCTGGCTGTTTTCGACAGCATCCCACACCACCGCCATCCCCGTCTTCCGATGTTGAGCCGATAGAGCAGAGAAGCTTATGTTACGGCGGAGCGGCGGCGAAACATTAATTTTTCAACATCATCTCCCCGTCTTCCGGTGTTATGATCCGACAGCGCGACAGGCGGAGTCGTGCTGAAGTCTACACAATATGAATTTTGGTTCAGCCACCAGGGTTCTTTGCCGACCGTCAATGGGGGTACAGTTGGCGGTTTGTGCTAGATTTGTGCCACCCTAGACTACCCTCTCTGGCACCGCCCGTGCTTGGACGACTGACTTCTGATCTACCAATTGGCGACGTATTTCAGAAAACACGACGACAGTTATTTAGAGTTATCTACTTACGTGTTTATAGGCTCTGTTTTTCTTGAAGGTCTTTCTTCTACCTGAGATAACTGAATGATGGTTAATTATCTAGAAGAAACGACCACTAAATTAGCTTATTAATAGGCACTATGTGCACATACCTTGGAATCACGAAGGCTAGGGGGCCCGAGCATGTTTTATGTAGACTGAATGTTCCAGAAACCTAGTTAGCAAGACATGATTTGGCCAATGGTGGCCACTGCATACACTTCATTGGTACTTCATTGGGCCAATGAGTGTTAGAACTCCTAGTGTAGGCCTTATGAGTTTGATACATACATTATAGAGATGTTTTTACCTAATTTACAGAAAGGAGAAAAATCTTCAACAGCACCCTCCACCCCCGCGTCTTCAGATGCTATGACTACAGCGCGACACCGCGACAGCTGGGTGATGCTAAAGCTCCGGCAAAAATATTCAGCAGCACTCCCTTCCCCCGTCTTCTGATGACATGATACGATTCGTGCTGAAACCTCGGCTCAGCCCACCCAATATTTATTTTGTTTCGGCGCCAGTAGTATTTTTGGCCATCCTCGAGTGGGGCGCAACTGGAGGTTTGGGGCTCGCCTGAACGATCCTCTTTGGACCCAAACTGGGCTTATCCAGGGCCCACGAAAATATCGGGTGCCTAGAGCCCACGAATGTCTTAATCCGTCTCTGGCATTGGAACAACGTTAGCAGTTTTGCCGCTAAGTAGGCGTCTCTATTCCTTTATACGTCCCGAACCCGCGCGAGATTGTGATCTATGTGGTGGCGCCTTCTAACGGGAAAGACGTATCCTCGATTATCCAACTTCCGCTATGTGGCGCTACCAATTGTCACTCATACGAGAGCGGAGACTATGGAGAACCTTTTGCCGTTTCCTCTCTGACGAAAACGATTAGTTAGCCTGAATCAGGATGACCAAAGAAATTTACTCTCGCGCTGAGTCATCAAATAAAAGCACACTTTTTCAGTTCATACTAAGAATTCAAACCAATTTTAAACTCCGAATATACTCTCACGCACGCACTCACACACGCACAATTAAATTAAAAAGATTATTTTTGGTCGCAGATTCATATCCCATAATTGTTAACTTTTCCGAACATATATTTTTGGGTAGCTTTTTGTTTCTGGGGAAAAAACCTATTTTAAGCTTAATTGCGTTGTCTAATACACTTATAATATATAGCATTAAACATAAATATTACGTGCACATTACGTTTTACATTCCGCATAACTGATTTATCCCATATAAGGTGAGAATCTTGACGTATATTTTGAAAAATGAATAGGGCTTCCGTCATATTCTACGGGTCGTAAATTAATCTTAAACAGTTTGGCGCTAGAGGTTCTAGCCGTCTAAGAAGAAAAAGTTAACATACCCACATACGCAAGCTCGATTATAAATAGGTCACTACTGTATCACCAGTAAAGGTATTATTAGGCCATGTCCTAGGGTCACACGTTTGGAAACAGAGATTACGTGCATAGCAGAACGTAACTGCCGATCCTATAACTTGATTTACATATTTTATAGAGTTTTTTTTATATTCGAAGGCAGACGTTTATACATAACATTTATAGGTTAATGGTTGGCATGGTTTCTGAAGTAGTTATTAGGTTAATAATTCGTATGCATAACTTATTTATTCTGTGTTTGACATTACAAGTGCGTAACACATATGTTTACGTATTCACACAACATTTCATGCAAATCTGCCACGCCGTTTTGTCATAAGAGGGAAGTGAAGTCAGTATGGTAATGTTCCCGTTTTCAGACACCAGATGAAGTACGTTTATGTTTTGATGTGCCTACAACATATAGTAGCAATACAGAAGATATCTAAAATGACAGAAATTTAGCGTATAGTTTCATAAGAAAGTAAGAAACGAATAATCTATGTCATTAAAACATTACCAAAACTGAAGTAAAAAAATATTCTGGAAACAAATGTATTTCATTTGCGTTTCCTTAACATTTCCCCCTATATTTTGCTAATAATGGTAACATAGAGATTATTTTGCCGTAACCAGTATTTTGTTACAAACAACTTTTATAACTTTAAGATCCAATCAGTAGATTTTGCTGTATGACACGAGTTTTGAAAAGCGCGATTTCCGCTTGAAAACGGCAGTCATGTTTAAAGATGGCGTACAAAAATGTAATAAGCTACACTTCTGAAATGTTCATCACCCATTTTTGGACACCTCAGATATCGGTGTAACTGAAAATCATAGTGGGAATTAGTCCCTCAATTTGAGAATCAACTTCAAAATTTGCAGGCTTGGCTCATGAACTACAACTTTCGGGCATTCGTACAGGGCTTCCGTCAATCGACAAAGCCGATAAAGCAGCGTCATTGAAATCTTCATCGTTTGATGACAGACGAACAAGCAATTTGTGAAGATTAAACACACACAAAAATCCATTATCATACTTGATAATGGATTTTTGTTGTAGTTGCAACATAAGTTAGCAATTTTGGAATTAGCTCGGCTTCCAGTTGCAGTAGCAGAGAAGACGTTATTGCTACAATTTGTTGTGTATGACATGTGACGGTAGTAGCTCGCATAGCTATGAACAGTCGCAGATCATGGAACGGAAAGCAAAAACGGCCACAAGAGGACAACATAACGATACATTTATTTCTGCCAATGAATCATTAGACTGTGTGTATTTTATAGTGATTGTTTCGTATGTGACGTGGTAGAACGATTGCTCCATTTGCGAGTGGATGGGTTGATTTGCTAACAATCTCAGTCATTTTATTCATCCCGTGTGGACATGTATGGGTTAAACCCCAAGATTGCAACAAACACTATGCGTGACAACATGGGAAGCAGCAGCGGCAGTAGCAGCAGCAACAACAGCTGCAAGAAAATCACAGACGGCGGCAACAACAGCAATAACAACAACAGCAACACAAACAAAACAAGAACTATCTTTATTATCTAATACAATGCAAAGGTATAAGAGACAGCACAACTGTACCTGCTGTTGCAGTAGTAAATCATAAGATATTTAGAGTGTCATGTTTTCCTTCCCTACCCCACTCACCCTCCTTCCCTCATCATCTCCCTTCTTCTTCTCTCCTTCCCTCCCTCCCTACCTCCTTCCTTCTCTCCCTCTCTCCCTCCCTTTGCCCCTTCCTCTTTCCCTCCCTCCGTCCCTCCCTCTCTCTCCCGCCATCCCTCCATCCCTACCTCCCTCCCTCCGTTCTTCAATTCCTTCGTTCCTCACTCCCCCGCCCCTCCACCCCTCCTTCCCTCCCCTCCTTCCCTCCTTCTTCCCTCCCTCCACCTCTTCCTCCCTCTCACCCCTCCTTCCGTTCCTTAAGTGCTCCGTTCAACACTCCCCCGCCCCTGCGCCCGCGTCCCTCCGTCCCTTCGCCTCTTCGTCTCTCCTTGATTCGCTCCCTCCCTTCCTCCGTCATTGCTTGACCGTTACTATTACCACAACACAAGGCCAAGTGTCTTCTCACGTGAATAGTCTAGTACTCTAGACGTACAAAAGCAAACAAATATATTTACGTTTCACATCTGGTTAATAATTTCGGACCATTTTCAGCTGTGTCCTTGCAGGTGAGGATAGTTTCTGCGTACTTGCACGGGGGCACAACCCGCACCAGGTAGATGCGGCCGTCGTCGCAATCGAAATGACGCCGCTGCATGGCGCGATAATAGGGCGGCGCCAGGCGATCAATGCGAGATTCCATGGCTAGTGCGACGGAGAGTCGCTGAAGGCGCTCGATGATCGGTCGGTGCAGCGCCACCTCGGACAAGGCGCTCGACATGATGGCGATGAGGAAGTTGATGAGCAAGATGGCCACCATGAACATATAAACGAAGTGCAGCACGTAGATCCAGCCTGGGTAACGTAGTCCCAGTTCGGCCGGGTTGACGAGGTTGAGCATGATGGCGAACGTTGAGTAGGTGGAGCTCTGTATCGTGACGAACTCATCGCCGCACGTCTCTCGCTCGCTCGTGTTGACGGAGACGAAGAAAGCGTGGCAAGTGGCGAACAAAAAGATGGAGTAGACGACGCCAAAATTGAACATCTGTCCCATCATCCGCTGGATGGCGACGGCAAAATATCCGATGGACGGCACCAACTGGACAAAATACAAGAATGACCAGGTGGACAGCGCCGTGCAGGCGACCCGCACTCCTGTCGAGAACGTGTAGCTAGTCTCGTCAATGACCTTCTGTACGGAGGCGACGGCCAACAACACCGCCAACATCTGCTGACTGCGGAGGTAATACAAGGAACATGCGACCTCCTTCTTCTTCTTGCCGTCGACCGTCTTGCCCATCGGCCCTGCCCGGCGCGACAGCCACCTGGAAGATTTCACATACACGATGAAATCCCAGAGTAATATCAGCATACTGTGGACGACGATGTAATAGGCGAGGATTTGTTGCGTCATCTTCGATAGGCTGAACGGACTTACGAACTCACACAGCCTGTATCCAGGTGGAGTGGACAGGCCGGTGGTGTTTGTGGCGTTGGACGCCTGCTCGACGGCAAACATATGGCTGGAGATGCTGATATCGAGGGCGTAGTATGCAAGTAAGTGCGTCAGCCGCAGAAGCGCCCACAGGAATATCAGAGGCCGATTGACGGAAACTTTAATCGAGATCCACTTCCCAAACGGCTCGTTGAAGAACACCTCTCTGACGTGAGAGTGCGATAACTTCCGCTCGTCCAACGTCACAAGAAATCGCATGGGCGACACCTGGCGGCGGTTATCGGCGTCGAAACTCTCGTATTCGGTGACGTCATACCACTGGTAGATGCTGAGACCGCGCACTAATTGTCGGACGAGGTACACGCCTTCAGTTTCCATGATGGCGTGCACGAAGTGTAGAGTGCCGTGCTGCGAGGCGGCTTCCAGCGGTCGCAGTCCTTTGTTGTTTTCCGTCAGAAGGACCTGTCTCCTCGTCTGTAGATCCGTTAGCCGCATGATCTCTCGATACGATGACACGAAGCGCTCCTCGAATGATTCGTCGTAGAACGCCACGAAGATCAGCTGATGCACAAAGTTGTGACCGGAAGCGTCCTGTGCTGTCACGTGCACGCCGTGGTCAATGAGAACGCGCAGCACACGGAGAGAACCTGAGAGCGCGCACAGTGCTAGCGGCTTGTTGGGCCGCCCTCCGACGGCGTATTTATTGTAACGTAGTAATTCATCGTCCTGGTAGTGGAACGAGCCGTTCAGCAGAAGCCGACGTTGAATTTCATCCGCAGCCGTGAGGACGTTTTCTACTTGGTCAGCGTTGTCGCTCATGATCGCCGTCAACCAGTGTTGGTAGACGTCGACGGGCAGCAGGTTATTCTCCGTAGTCACCTCCGGTTCTTGCGACACAGACTTTACTGACATGCCTGGTAGTATATATTACGTCTGGCGGAATGCTTTGCTCGCGCTCGTGAAATCAGACACAAAGAGCAGGTGCTTGTTAACATGTAAATTACACTTTTATTATGGTTCTGTTAGTATATCCGTTTTCGCACCGGCGGCTGGTGATTAGTTTTCTGTAGAGCATTGATGGACGACTGCCTGCCAGCTGAAAATAATTGAAGTAACATGATTAATATAATTTAATGACAAGACGTGCAACGCCACCGTAATTACAAACGTGTGTAGCTGCGTAATTTAAGTTGTTGTGTGTTTCCTCTTTCATAAAAATATGATATAACCTAAAACGAAAGCAGATTTTTTTCTTTGTTGTGCCTCATGTTTAAATAACACGTTATAAATGAATGAATATATTAATTAATTAGATATACACAGGGAAGAGTGTTCCTGTCGTTCTTTTGTAATTATGTATAACTTTCAATTGTGGCTACATAATGGAAATTGTCTTGTTTTGTTGAATTATTTTATTTTTTGTAATGACTGCACATTGATATACATTTCCACAAAGTGGTATCTCCACAATCTGAAGAATATTATCGTACATTTATCTTTGACTCACCTTGATTCTACCGACGAAGCCTTAATCACTAACGCGCATCCACTGCTTCACATGTGTCCGAGTGAAACTGGAAAACACGTCCACACGCAACTGTTTTGATGCAAGTAAGTGCTAAAATCATTAATCTCCATTACCTATATAAATATTTTATATGGTGCTTTACACAGGACGATGAGCGGAGACAACTGCTAGTGTATGTTTACACGCTGGTCGGTACTGGACATTTCAGTTGAGCAGCAAATTAATAACTCTTCTAAATAATTACATTTGTGTTGTAAGAGATGAAATGCACCACCAACTGGTTCATCTCCGTCACATAAGTTACAATGAAATGCCACGTATGTTACGTGTGTAAAGAAACTAATTCCCATTTGATATTTTGTCTTGTCTAATGCAGTAGTGCATTCAGTATTCACGGAACCAACATGTCCCATGTCAAAATGCTCGAAACAAATTCACACATCACACCAAAACGGTATTTTCAAGGGCACTGTTTCGATGGGTATTGGCGGACTTACCCAAAATATATCTCCTAAATCTTACCTCAAATATATCTCCTGAATCTTGAAAATCTTACCGAAAGTTAGATTTATATCAAGCTACACATATAAGTAGATAGATTAACCGCAAAAGGGAAATTGTTTGACCCTTTGATTAATATTCTTCAGGATAGTTCATTTCTATGCCAATTGGTTGTTTTTGACATATCCAATTCGGGAATTGGATTATTTTTACCTTGTATAGGCTTTCGTCGGTGTAGCACATCAACGTCTTCAGTACATGTGACGTATAACGTCATCGTACATATGAGATAGTTCGCTCAGAGAGTGTACATTGAGTACTGAAGAAGTATGGGGTAGCAACAGCTATGCGTCATCTCACCACCCTCAGGCGCCTGTTAGTAAACCCTAAGCACAAAGAGGAGCCAGAAGAACACGGCGAACTGGTGTATCAAATGCCATGCAAGAACTATAGTGCTGACTATATTAGGGAGATGGGAAGATTGTTCAAAACGAGACTTGAGGAACATAGAAAAGATGTATACAACACAAGGAAAGAGAATTAATAAAGATTGAGAAAAATATCAATACCGACCATCAACGAATCTGCCTTCACAAACCACGCATCAACAAAAATCATATCACAGACTGGGAGGGAGTGAAAATAGTGGAAAAGGAACCAACAGAAGAACACGATAAATAAAAGAAGCCATATGGATCAGAAATGCCTGGACACCAATCAACCGAGACGAGAAATACCAACTATGTCACATGTGCGATTACGTCATACGTCACTTGTACTGAAGACGTTGGTGTGCTAAACCAACGAAAGCCTCTGCAAGGTAATACAAGTCACGTATTGGATATGTCTACAAGAACTAATTTGCATAGAACAGTTTATGTTTCTAACAAATGTTACATCGGTAATTATTTTGATTCGACGTGATGTTGGTTGGTGTCCTAATTGTATCGGGTGTGTGTTTCATGCAGCAGCACAATAATTATAACTCGGTGGTGGTGTAGCAACTACTTCCAATGAGACACGCTGTTAGTGTAACGTTAGTCTGCAGACATATCTGGTGAACGTCACATATGCATATATATGACTGAAGAAGAACCAAAGGCAAACTAAATCGTTGGAGCTGCATCTGAAACAAACGATGACCAAACGAAAACTATTGAAGTAGTAGCATCATAAATGATATATTTGCGCAGTTATTTTGAAAGTGGTGTTGAGACAACCGCTGCGCGAAGGCGGCGAGGGGAGAAGAAGAAGACCGCGATTGAGATGGGAGGACAATGTGAAGGGATTTTAGAATGGCGGGATTAGGAGGGGGGTGGAGAAAGATTTAACAAGATTTAAAAAGATTGCCACCCAGAGAATTTACTCTAGATGGTAGGTGGACAAGGAAGCCCTTTGGCTTATCGAGAGTCCAAACCTTTTATCTGCATGTATCCCGCCTTTCTGAGGTATGTGTCGATTTTATTTTTAAACACATTCACACAACTAACACACACACAATCAGCAGATAATCTGTTCCATTCATTTACAGTCCTTTGTAGAAATAAGAACTTTCTTACGTCTAATCTGCACTGTTCCTTTACTAATGTAACTTCATGTCCTCTAGTTTTGGTATCTTTCGTAACTGAGAACATAATATTTCTATCAATATTTTCATAACCATTCAATATTTTAAACACTTCTATCTGATCTCCTCTCAATCTCCTGGTCTCTACTGTTGTTAAACCACATTCTTTTAGACGTTTTTCATAACTAAGATCCCTTACTTTTTTGTATCATTTTAGTCGCTCTCCTATGTACTCTTTCTAGCATATCTATTTGAGTATGGCCTCCACGCTTGAATACAATATTCTAAAGGACTAACTATTGTTTTGTACAGCGGTATTATTAGTTATTTTTCCTTATACGCTATATTTCGCCTAATTAATCAAAGAATTGGATTTCCCTTTGAAGCTGCAATTCCGCACTGTTCTGAAACCTTCATATCAGCACTAATGGTTAACCCTAGATATTTTTCTTTTACAGTAATAATTAGTACAGTACCCCTTTGTATATTCTACATCTTCGTTCCCATGACCTGTGTGGAGGCATTTACATTTCCCAAAATTGAACAACATTTGCCACTTCTCAGACCATTTGATCAACCTGTCAAAATCATCTGGTAAATGCTGTCTATCTCCATCACCTTTAAATCCTTTAATCCTTCTGAACACCTTTGTATCATCCGCAAATTTTAACACCTTGCTTGTTATATCATCGTCCAAATCGTTTATATATATATATTAAGAATAATATATATCCCAGTACTGATCCCTGTGGTACACCATTCAAAACTGGTTTCCAATTTGAAGCCTCCCCATCAACAATTACCCGTTGCCTTCTGTCAATCAGCCATTTTTCTATCCAGTTAATTATGCTATTTCCTATGCCATGGTCTTTTAGTTTAAGCAATAATCTTTGATGTGGCACTTTGTCGAAAGACTTTTGAAAATCTACGTAAATTATATCTACTGGTGATCCCTCGTCTACCCACTTAGTGATATCTTCCAAAAAAACATAACATATTTATTAAGCAGGACCTCGATTTTAGAAACCCATGTTGAGATGGGTTCATGAAGTTACGTTTAACAAGAAAATCCACCATGTGATCTTTAATTAGTCTTTCTAATAATTTGCAAATCACCGATGTTAAACTCACTGGTCTATATTTCTCTGACTTGTTTCTCGAACCTTTAAATAACGGTATAATGTTTGCCTCTTTTCATTCTAAAGGAACCACTCCCTCTTCTAATGACAAACTGAAAACTGTTGTAAGCGGTATGCTATTTTGTTCTTTCCAATAGTAGTTTGGGCGGAATCCCATACACTCCAGGTGATTTATCCTTCATAGCCCTAATTTTCTTAACTACCATTTCTGGGGTTACAATTAACTGTCCTAAATAGTCTGATTCTGCCCCTTGAACTTAGCCTCTGGTACTGGCAGTGAAGTAATATCTTCTCTGGTAAACAAATAACTAAAATACACATACAGGTTTTCTGCCATTAAGAATCCCTCTGATATTATATTTCCAGCACTTTCTTCTACAGGACCGATCTTATCTTGAACTTATTGTTTGCTTCGAACATACGCATAGAAAATATTGCTGTCATGTTTTATATTACAAGCTAATATTTGTTCATAGCTTCTCTTTGAATTTATAATGTCAGCTGTAGCTTGGTTTAGTGCTTCTTTATAAATGTTGTAGTCTTCGTCAAACCCAGTACGTCTATATGACTTCCACATCATTTGTTTGTACTTAATTGTTCTAATGGCTTCTTTCGATAAGTGTTTCTTTTTGGACCGTTTCCCTTGTTTTTTCAAGGGAACAAATTTATCGATGATGCACACAATTTCACTCTTTAAGATATTCCAGCATTCTGTTGTTGTTTTATTCTTCAGTGTGTTATCCCAGTCTATCTTTACTAAATATTTCCTCATGTCCTTATGTCTTCCTTTGTAGAAATTTCTGCTGTACTGCTTTTCACTATTACTATTACTTGTTTTACTTTGATAATAAAATGTATCTGGTTGTGATCACTACTCCCCAGTACCTCATATATTTTGACATTGTCAACTAATTCATTCTGTGAGGACAAAACTATACCTAACACATTCTCACCCCTGGTTGGTTCTAGATCATGTTGAGAAAGGAAACTATCTAGTACTAAAACTTTAAAAAATGGTGGTCCTCACTACACATACTCTGTAGAGATTTCCATTGTATATGTCCATGGTTAAAGTCGCCCATAATAACACAGTCCCGTTTTGCTCACTTCCCTTATAGCGTTTTGTACTTTTTCAGTATCGTCTATGCTTATGTTTGGACTGCAATAAACTAACCCAACCGTTAACGTTTTGTTTGCTTTAACTATGTTACACGAAACAGCTTCTTCGCAATCTGCTTCTCTTTCTAATTTTATTTCATCGGCCTGGATAGATTCTTCAATATATAAAAATAACTCCTCCTCCCCTTCTTCCTATTCTATCTTTCCTAAACATTACAGATCCTGTCAGTCCCAATTCGGCATCTGATATATTGGTGGTGGCCATGATTCGGTTATATCTATTTTGTGAGGGTCAATATCTTCTACCGTAATGTTTAGTTCATTTCTTTTGTTTACTATACTCCTTGCATTTAAACAAACACATTTATATCCAGCTTCAGAACAGTTTCCCAGACTGTTCTTTGCTGATTTGTTTGTGCTGTCTTTATCTGTGCCTCCAGTTTCAGGCTTCTCTGTGAGTCCCCCCTGCGAATCTAGTTTAAGTAGATGTAACTTGTCCCACTGTCAACAGATCGCAGCAGGTTCTCTGAGAATACTGCTGCTCCCTTTCCACTTAGATGGACGCCATCTCTCATGTACATATCTTCCTTCCCAACAAAGTACCCCCATAAATCTGTGAATCCCACCCCGTCTTCTTCACACATCTGCTCAACTAGTGCATTGATCACCATCCTCTTACAGTTTCTATATGTTGCCCCCCTTCCTCCCATTACTGGCAAAATTCCTGACAGAATAATATGTTCAACTCTTACCTTCTTTAGAATCCTCACTAACTGTCTATACTTCTGTACTATCCCAGTTGTTCCCTCCTTGTCTGCATTATTTGTCCCTACGTGTACTAGTATAGACCCTCCCTTGCCATGCCCCAATACCTTCTCTACCCTTTTAGTCACATCCTCCACCCTAGCCCCCGGTAGACAAACAACGACGTCCTCCCCCTCGCTTAGTGTCTTATCTGTCTTTCTCAGAATAGAGTCGCCCATGAACACCCTCTCTTTTCTCATTGCCCTCTCATCCACTGCCTCAGAGTAGCTCCTTCTCGGTTTGCATATGTCTAGTTGTTGTCTTTTCCCCCGCCGTCTTCTCTCCTGTCACATTCTCTTCCGTACCATTCTTTGCTGTCGCTTTTTCTCTTGTCGTCTTTCCTCCTGTCATCTTCTCTTCTAGAACATTTCCTCTCAGTTCCTTTCGTCCCTTCATCTTTCCTCCCATCACATTTTCTTCTCTCCTCTCCCGTCCTTTTCAGCTCCTACCTCCTCCTCTACTGTCACTTTCTCCCCTGTTACCTATACGCCTGTCACGTTTTATGTATTTTGCTATACACTCTGACTTCTTCCAATTGTCTTCTTCTCAGTATTCTGTTTCACAGTCTTACCAACTGCCTATGTGGTATCTACATCTTCACCACCTGTATCGCTGTCGCGTATCTCCTCGTTCTCTTCAGTCGGACCACCTGTTGATCTATCCTCACTGACCCGTTTTCTTTTCCTCTGCCGATATATTTTCCTCCGTCCATCTGTCTTCTTCTCATTTTCTTTTTCCTTCACACCTGCAACCTTCCCTTCTCTCAGTCTCCTTTCTTCAGTCTCCATGTCACAACTCTGCTCCTTCTGTGTCGTAGTATTCTCTACTCTCTCCGTGTCATCCCTCTTTGATCCATCTATTTCCATGTTGAGTGTCATCTCCATCTCCTTCACTATATCGGTCAACTTACACACCTCCTTCATCAGACATTCCATCCTTAAGCACCCCATACACCGAAAAGTGAATCCCTCTTCACTGGTCTCTGCCCATGATTTTGGACAGCCAGACAACGCAAAATCCACCCAGCTCCGGCAGTAGTTGCAAACTAAGTGTCGTTTTGCCTTGAGTTACCGCTTGCAAGGTGCGAAATCAGAATGTATTTATATTCAAAATAGTTTTTGTATAGTCTTTAAAAAGAATTTTCTGTGTACAATTTACACCAGGTTGTTTAGGTTATAGTTAGTTATATTTGCCACACCCTGTCTTACGATGACGACGTATTCAATTTACGCTTAGATTCAACGTAGTATTTACGTATAGCAAATGTTATTGGAGTGCAGAAAGGTGGAGAAGGCGCTTACTTGCTTAGTTTGTCCCTTAACCGACTTGTTCGCCAGTGGGGGGGGGGGGGGGGGGGACATGACGACGCTGCAGCTGTGATATTTTATCAGTTTTGCTTGTCAATGACTATGGTGAGGACCTCTGGCACGAAGAGGGCTGTCCACTCCTTGACATTGTCGAACCAACATTGGTTCTGCCCTCCGCAGCGGCGTCTGCCCACCACTGTGTCCTGAAGAATAATTTTCGGGAGGTTGATGTGTAATTATTGTTACATGTAAAGGCGGGAGTGAATTGGAATCTATGAGTGCATGAGAAAGGAAACGAACATCGATGAATATTATTTTTTGTATACTCAACAATTTGAGGGTAGGCGGTATAGCAGAAGAAGAATATCTACACCAGCCTTACCGCGGACTTCAGGTACAAAGAAGAAATAAAACATAACCATTCAAAATAATAAGACTAGAAAGATTTTAAAAGTAAGCTCATTGTACTGTTTCAGACGTTCTCCAAATTATTCTTTGAGAGCCAAAGTTCAATCTCAATTTTTTGTAATGTTACAAAGGACCATTTCTTAGAACTCTCGATTCGTGAGTGGCGTCGATGGTTGGTATCTGGGTACACGATTGCTGACAGCAGATACCAAATAATATCAATATCACGAAATGTTCCATGTTCTATGTTCAATCTATTTTGATGTCTGCGACATTTACGTCCTCGAATGACCTGCGCTACAAGAACCTTCGTTCACCGGCAGCCTCCATGGTGGCTGAACACGTCGTCCAGCGGTAACTAAGTAAACACAGTTCGTTGTCCAACATGACAGTGGTATTTATCAAGGAGCTCCATCACATCATGATCACGCCGATGCATATTCTATTAATCCCCACGGAGTACGTCGATTAATGTGCTTTGTGTGCAGAGATCTTCGCGTGAAATGTTGGTGAATAGGAGGCTGGCGTCGGTGCTATACATGAGGTTACTGCCTACTCGCTGGTTTAACCAATAGGTGGCCAATAGATGGGATCGTGATGCTCCAGGTTATCTTGAATGTTTTAATTGTATATATTTGCTAAACACACACGCATGCACGACCGCACGCGCATTCACGCACACACACACACACACACACACACACAACAAATACATACATGCACATGCGTACGCACGCACACGCACATGCACGACGCATGCACACACACACACACACACACACACACACACACACACACACACACACACACACACACACACACACACACTCACAGAGACTCACACACATGAGCGCACGCAGAGCTAATGGTGACCTAACAGAACAAACAATCTCCCTTGAATGGTCATCTCAGAATAAAATGTTGTTATCCATCCCGCTATGGCCATCACAAATCACACCAGGCATACACATGTCAACATGATTATAATGGAATGTAATAGCGACGAGGGAAACGTATAGAGCTTTTATTAATTATCGTTTTTTATATGACACTATAATACTAATATTTAAAGAAAACTTTTTTATATTGTATTTTTATTTTATACTTAATTAATTACCTTTTTGATGTATTACTATTTTACATGTAAAGTGCTATATAAGTATATTTATTTATTTATATATCTAACACGATACTAAGCTAAATATTTCCCAATCCGATCAGTTTCCAGTAGCATCCATCCACGTGTACATCTAAACATCCCCAGGAAGTCAACTTCGCTGCAATATTGCTGTGGCACACATTGCCTGGTCGTATACACTGCCCGGTCGTACACACGGCCCGGTCGTACACACTGCCCGGTCGTACACACTGCCCGGTCGTACACACTGCCCGGTCGTATACACTGCCCGGTCGTAAACACTGCCCGGTCGTAAACACTGCCCGGTCGTACACACTGCCCGGTCGTAAACACTGCCCGGTCGTACACACTGCCCGGTCGTAAACACTGCTCGGTCGTACACACTGCCCGGTCGTAAACACTGCCCGGTCGTATACACTGCCCGGTCGTACACACTGCCCGGTCGTACACACTGCCCGGTCGTAAACACTGCCCGGTCGTACACACTGCCCGGTCGTAAACACTGCTCGGTCGTACACACTGCCCGGTCGTACACACTGCCCGGTCGTAAACACTGCCCGGTCGTACACACTGCCCGGTCGTAAACACTGCCCGGTCGTACACACTGCCCGGTCGTAAACACTGCCCGGTCGTACACACTGCCCGGTCGTAAACACTGCCCGGTCGTAAACACTGCTCGATCGTACACACTGCCCGGTCGTACACACTGCCCGGTCGTAAACACTGCCCGGTCGTAAACACTGCCCGGTCGTACACACTGCCCGGTCGTAAACACTGCCCGGTCGTACACACTGCCCGGTCGTAAACACTGCCCGGTCGTACACACTGCCCGGTCGTAAACACTGCCCGGTCGTAAACACTGCTCGATCGTACACACTGCCCGGTCGTACACACTGCCCGGTCGTAAACACTGCCCGGTCGTAAACACTGCCCGGTCGTAAACACTGCCCGGTCGAAAAAACTGCCCGGTCGTAAACACTGCCCGGTCGTAAACACTGCACAGTCATACACACTGCACAGTCATACACACTGCCCGGTCGTAAACACTGCACAGTCATACACACTGCACAGTCATACACACTGCCCGGTCGTAAACACTGCACAGTCATACACACTGCACAGTCATACACACTGCCCGGTCGTACACACTGCACAGTCATACACACTGCACAGTCATACACACTGCCCGGTCGTACACACTGCACAGTCATACACACTGCACAGTCATACACACTGCCCGGTCGTAAACACTGCACAGTCATACACACTGCACAGTCATACACACTGCCCGGTCGTACACACTGCACAGTCATACACACTGCACAGTCATACACACTGCCCGGTCGTAAACACTGCACAGTCATACACACTGCACAGTCATACACACTGCCCGGTCGTACACACTGCACAGTCATACACACTGCACAGTCATACACACTGCCCGGTCGTAAACACTGCACAGTCATACACACTGCACAGTCATACACACTGCCCGGTCGTACACACTGCACAGTCATACACACTGCACAGTCATACACACTGCACAGTCATACACACTGCACAGTCATACACACTGCCTGGTCGTACACACTGCCCGATCATACACACTGCCTGGTCGTACACACTGCCCGGTCATACACACTGCACAGTCATACACACTGCACAGTCATACACACTGCCTGGTCGTACACACTGCACAGTCATACACACTGCACAGTCATACACACTGCCTGGTCGTACACACTGCACAGTCATACACACTGCACAGTCATACACACTGCACAGTCATACACACTGCCCGGTCGTACACACTGCACAGTCATACACACTGCACAGTCATACACACTGCCTGGTCGTACACACTGCACAGTCATACACACTGCCCGGTCGTACACACTGCACAGTCATACACACTGCCTGGTCGTACACACTGCACAGTCATACACACTGCACAGTCATACACACTGCACAGTCATACACACTGCCTGGTCGTACACACTGCACAGTCATACACACTGCCTGGTCGTACACACTGCACAGTCATACACACTGCCCGGTCGTACACACTGCACAGTCATACACACTGCACAGTCATACACACTGCCCGGTCGTACACACTGCACAGTCATACACACTGCACAGTCATACACACTGCCCGGTCGTACACACTGCCCAGTCGTACACACTGCCTGGTCGTACGCATTGCCCGGTCCTACATATAGCCTGGTCGGGCCCTCTCACTTGCACTCGGGGTTTGTAATGTCAACTATATGCTTTGATTGGATCAGCAATCGTCAATAAATGACGAAGTCATTTCACACCAATGTTTCCGAGGTCGTATAAGTATTTCTGAAGCAACAATCGTGGCCATAGAATGCATACAACTTTCCCCGTAAGACATTGTTATTATTATTATTATTCTATTAAATCTCCGCTAGGAGAATCTCCTTCATTCTCTTTCATTGGCGTCACTTCTGACTACAGTGGACGGACTCACATGCTTCAAACAGGAACATTAAGAGATGCGTGCACAAGTCCCCCAAAACGTATGACATCGCGTATAAAGTTGGTCGTGTAAATAGAGTGAAAACCAAATCGATATAGTAGCGCCATCTATCGAAAGGAACATATATTATATTATATTCTATTATATTAGTGAACGCTGACGCTACTGTGGTATCGGAAATAGACAAAGTTGTGAGTAATGCACTGGCAACCATGTTGCATCAGTTGAATACGGTGTAATTTGTTGAAAATATGCTGCATTGCTCAAAATGACAAGTCCCACGTAGGACTACTCCATATAGATATCTGTGGGGATGGGAGCTGAGTCATTCTCCAAATACCGTAACCTTTAAGTCTTCGCTGTTTGTTTAAATAGATCGTCTTTCTGAGTGCATTTTTTCGGTACAGTGCTTAAAATTAGGTCTAATTCATAAAGCAACTGACACATTTATACTATATTTATGCACATTTATTTCGTCGGTGTTACCTGTCATTGGTTCGACTTGTCATCTGACACACACTAATGCAAATATATTGGTGTGTAATTGATAATAAAACGTGTGTTTCGTATACCGGGAACATAGTCAATTATCTGGTTATGCCTGACTCAACAAATTATTCTAAGCTACTGACGAAATATGTTATTGTGAATCGGTGTCGTCGATTTTTTGTTAATGATGTTACTTTGTGTAAATTGGAAGCTTCAGTAAAATCAGGAGCACTTCTGAAACTTTTAATATACCAGGCGTGTCAGCAGAAGCTCGCACATAACAAGGAGTCGAATCACAAAGTGTGTTGAATTAGTCCATAAGTACAATGTATGTCACCGGCTTTACCAATTTTACAAAATGACGGGATCATATCCGAAAGAAAATCGGCAACAGACGAAAGCTCTTGAATGGTTGGGTTCATTTATGGCGGTCATATGACTGTTCAGTCCAATACCGTGAAGCGATCATTGTACTTATTTGAGTAAGTTGACATTATTTTGAATGTCGCGGTTGTATTCACGTTAGAAGCTTAAAGAAGGAAGTAGAAAATATAAATTATATAGTTAGGGTGTTGATGGGGAACACAAATGAGGAAGGGAAATTAGGTCAGACTATAGAAAATAAGGAGAGAAGTGAGCAAGAGGTATATACCACAGAGGCAGTTGGTAAGATTGTGAATCAAAAGACTGAGAAGAAGACGTATGAAAGGAGACAGAATGTTCAGCAAACGAAAGGTGAACAGGTCGGTGTTGAGGAGCTGCAACAGAAGGAAGGTACGATTTATGCAGATGCAGTAGTCAATGGGAAAGAGAGGAAACTGCGAGTAGTCATGGGTGATTCTTTTATGCCCCCTTCCCAACAAAATGGTCAACCACACCACGAACGTGCTTTAATAGATACTGACTACAACACACTCCTAATACTAACCTAATATGAAACCCTTATATTTTCAATCAACTTAATGGTAACCTTAAATCTTAACAGTTAGGCATACTGGGAGCGGTGTTAATCGTTGTGGTGTGGTTTACCGTGAGTCATTGTCAAAGACAGGTAGTATATAGCATCCTGTTAAACTTGTGTATAATGATATGCAAGCACACATCCGGCTTTCGTGTTCTTCTGAGACTCAAACAATACAAACTGTGTGTGTGTGTGTGTGTGTGTGTGTGTGTGTGTGTGTGTGTGTGTGTGTGTGTGTGTGTGTGTGTGTGTGTGTGTGTGTGTGTGTGTGTGTGTGTGTGTGTGTGTGTGTGTGTGTGTGTGTGTGTGTGTGTGTGTGTGTGTGTGTGTGTGTGTGTGTGTGTGTGTGTGTGTGTGTGTGTGTGTGCGTGTGTCTGGTCGTGCTACGTGCGTAAGTACGCATACCAGGCCCGTAACCAGCTTTTCACAATGGGGGGTTCACATTTTACCAATTCAGACTCCAGGGGGCGCCACAAGTTCATGTGGGGGGTATATTTGTCACAATGCCGATTCTAACTGGAATAACAATGAAGTGGGTGTTAGATTGGTGGAGCGTGTGGTTTCGTCTTATATTATTTCATCTTATATATATATATATAATATATATATATATATATATATATACAAACACGTCCCATTTTGTTGTCTGATTAAGCCTAATGTACACCCAATTGTAATCATAAAAGCTAACATGCAGTGATAGTATATTGTTAATATAACTGAATTATTTACTTGAAACCCTTCGCCGTGTGTGCAATTGTTTTGAATATGTTCATATTAATATAATAAACGAGGCACCGAGGAGTGTGTGTGTGTATCCAAGTTATTTTTCAGAATAAACAGTTAAAGTGTGACATTTACAATCTGGTTTTCACTCAGTTAATACACTATATTTATATGATATGTTGTGCAAAAGTTCAATAATTTATTATAATCATAATGAAGGTTGTAAATTAACATGCCCGGTAAATAGAAGCTAGATTAGAAAAAAAGTATTGTCCTCTGGTAGAATTTTAATTAAATTATAGGTGTAAAACACTCAAGTACCATATCCTGTACACCACACTGACTCCAGGAAACACAAACTGTATTTTACAACTATACAGAACACACAGTTGACATAATAATTGATAATAAAGGCCCTTCACACAGTATTGCCTCCTCATAAGCGATAAGGCTCCCCTTTCTGAGATCTACAAACATTCAACTAACATCCACAGTATTTCGGCAACCATACAGCCACACAATTACATGATTTCTCATCAGCATGCGCATTTTAAAATAGGTGAAGCCAAACTGTATTGTGTATTGGTTAAATACAATTATTAATCGAAATTCGCGTTCGATCGCAATAGTGAAAGTTATGTTTTGTGATAAGCCAGATGAGTTTGTTTAACGGGTTTGCAGCTTGTAAGAAATACAGTCGCTACACATCATGAGTTGGTTGTTGAGAACAGCTTATTTAACAGTCGGTAGTTACCTTAATGAGCATACTAAAAATAAAAAAGCAGTACCTCTCGTTTATTGATAATGATTGTTTAATTAATTATTTTACATGGCTGAATTTATGTGCTTATAATTGTTAAATCATCGTCAATCCGTTCATTCACCAGTATTGTGTCTGTGTCTGTCACCTCTGAGTGACTACAATTAGGACTCATAATTTTACGATTGGTGTAAAACTGGCTTCTTGTGTATTTGTTACCCCTGCGTTTACATAACAGGAGTCCCTGGGATAGTGTGAAGTCCGTCTGCATGGCTAATTGGATGCAATGGTCCTTTGACACATATTCCTCTAGTGACTGCCCTTTTCACACAAGGCATTATAGACAGACCCTCAGCCAGGCTCAGACACATTCAGTGATGATCACTTAATAGATAACGGTTCTCCCTTTAACATATGTACAAATCAGGCTTTCTTGGCATTCCTTGTAATGCTTGAACACTATCCAGCAGCTTTTCTGAGGGGGTTAACGCTTTTGAGAAACACGGAATACAATTAGTGGTTCACATTTTAAAGATGCCATTTTGAGGGTGGGTTCTCGTTTTGAAGAAAGGGGGTTCACAAAACGAGGGGTTCACGTGAAGCACGTGAACCCCCCGTGGCTACGGGCTTGTCATACGTACACGACAAGGTCAATTTGTTTGTATGCACACCAGCGCCGCGGAATTAAGTCATACACCCAAAAGGCACTACCTGTGCATCCGCGACGCATTCACACCGGCCGGCTGACGCGAGCAGCTGGACCGGAACGCGTAGGATGTAAACAGTAGCAAGTACCGGATACTTTCCGGCGTCTCAGATAGGCCACGACTGGCGGCGTGTCGCTCTACTGGTTGACGTTCCGACGTCGTTTCAATAGCATGGCGCGCTTGGATGGACACCGCCGGTTGAGGTCGTTCATGCTGTATGGTGCGAGTTCTGTGCAATCCTAGCACTCGGCCGTTGTTCGGTGTCTCTACGCACGCACCACGCAGAATTCTACAACTGGAGAGAGCCTCCAGTAAGTACTCTGGCTTCTCATTCGTCACGACGTATGTCCATGTTTCGCAAAGACAGAACGTAGGGTATCTTTCGCGCGAGATTTTGGCGTCGTAGTACCCGTTGTTGGTGTCGCAGCAAGGCAAGATTGCAGTAAATCATATACTCGAGAGTTCAGCAATTTGTTTGTATGTATTCATATTTAAAACACCAACTGCAATCGCTGTCAAAGTTTGACTGATAGTCATATTCGTCACATGACTGCATAGCATAGCAAAGTATTTGCATTCTACCCACTAACACTATCCTCTGGCTCATTGTTCTATGTCAGATAACGTACACACAAACTAATTAAAGCACTTGCTATATATTAGGTACTTTTTGTCTATGTTTTGTCTCCCTGTCAGGATGGGCGCTGACTTTTGCACAAAGACAAATATATACTTCAGTCCTGAAGTGAGTTTTTCCCCAGGCACTACCATAGGGATTTCACTATGCAGGAGTTTCGTAGAAATGTAATGTATACATGTCGTTATGCTGTGTGGTTGTTTTGCAGTTGGTTTGCCCGGGGCGATCGACATCCGTCAAGGAGACACGATGTTCGCAGCCGGGATTCAGCGCATCCCCTGTACCCTGTGGCAAAGCCTGTCAGATGCTGGACACGTCACTCTGGACCTTCCCGTTGAATTCTTCCCTGCCAAGTTAGGTAATTATTATCCTTTAGCTTACTAAAATTATCAGGATTATTTTATCACATGGCCTCGTTCATAAATGCCAATATGGTCAGGCAATTATATTATGCCTATGTATGTCCTCATATTAATTATGGGATTGAATTATATGGATCGGCTTGTAAAATTAACTTAACTAAAATACAAGTTTTACCAAATGTATTACTTAAAACATTAGCAAAACGTAACCGCCGTGACAGTGCCACGGCATTGCATAGGGAACTGAATATACTTAAAGTTCAGGAACTAAATGGACAGCGCACGAATCAACTTCCTAGTCTATTCCACCAATTTTACAAATGTAATAGTGACTTCATGACCAGAAGTTCCAGACAGGAGAACAATTTATATATACCTAGATGTAATTATAGAACTGGAGAGAACTACTTGAAAGTAATAGGGGTTCGACTTTGGAATAAACTACCTGTAGACATTAAACATTCGAAAACGCTAAATATTTTAAAGCATAAAGACAGGAGCTTTACAATTGGCATTAACTAAAGTTTAAATCTAATTATATATTTAAGAAATTCGCTTGTGAATTATCATATATTGGTACAACAACTCTAGCTTTAATTTAACCTGAAGCTAATGCAATTGAATGCACTGTATAACCTTTATATGCGTAATATTATGTATGTGGGAGTACACTATATGAGTTTGATTTAATTGGCTGCCAGCTCGATAAGTTATACTTCTCTGGTAGCCACCTCATCTGTGTTACATTGCTCTTGAATTGTGTTGTATATTATCTGGATGAGGAAATAAATTTACTTACTTACTTACTCACCAAAGGAGCATCACACCCAGGGGAATTCACCATTACAGAAATCTGATCATCAACTCTTTTTTCACGATGACCGTTTAATGTCAGTTAAGGCATTCCATGCAGCAGAATAACTTCGTAATAAATCGAACATAATTCCACATTGGCACCATCAGGAAATTGACAGACCTCTCAGACTGTACACCGAGAACGTGAATAACTCTAAACTACGTTTGCGTTTTTTCTCGAGTCCTGGATAGAGATACACCCTGCTTATCAGTTAGCATATCAATGGATAAGTTATAGGCTGATATAATTCATCTTCAATTGTGGTCATATCGGCATGGTCCTGTAGAGACAGGTATTGTATTAACGTGGACTTTGTAGATGCCGGGTCTACAAACAGCGCTCAAGTATTGCAATTGAAATCGGTTTGGGTATCATAATACAATAATGTTAAAATCAATTCGGATATAATAATGTCACATTCTCATATTCTATTATTTTACCAGTATACAGTGAATTAGATTACAAACTTACTATTAAGATTATAACTCATTACTATATAATTGTGTTAATACAAAATTAAATGTTGTTCGTAAGCCAAGTGAGTAACTGTCAATTACACCTAATGGCATTAATTATCAAGCCGTAACTTAAAAAGTACTGCCAAAGTACAGTATTCAGAAACCCAAAAGCAAACACACACACACATATAATATATATATATATATATATATATATATATATATATATAATGTATTACCAAATATAATACTTACGTAGTTCAAATTCGGTCCTTGTGTCGATGGTTTCGTTCAGATGTTTATTAATAAAACAACTTTATCTATTCGATTATAAAACGACATGGCATATAATTGGTATCCAAAAAAAGCATGATTTACATAACGAAGTGAGTAATTTGCCCATACATTCAAAGTACTAGATGTTACAATCAATAACGTCTCACCCAAGCATATTAATACTAATATTAACATTAATGATAACAACAATAATAATAATAGTAATAATAATACTAAAGCAGAAGACGACAAAGATTTAATCTTTCCCGTTTAACTTCTCACAAATCCGAGCCTCAAAACAAAACAACTTGCTTGGGAGCTACGGACGGTAAGGATTATTAGAACAGTATGTCTTCAAATGCGGAACAATTGTAATAGATTAAATATTTAAAGTTGTAATTTTCCCATTGACTAAGAGGGACTGGATTCCAAAGAATTGGTGCGTCAAACAAGAAAATCCTATAACAAATCTTAGTATCGACTCTGGGAGCTAAAAGTATACCAGAAAAATGTGATTAAAGCTGCATAGGCTTTCTTATACGAGAGAAAGGGCAATGACTTTAAATATTATGCCGGTTGTTTAAAAAAATTGTGATCTAGACTGTACAGATCGGAAAATAATAAAATTTCAGACAGGAAGCCGACGTATAGATTTTAGAAGAGGCAGTTAATGAGAGAAAAAAAGACGAAACCATGTTACTATCTTTAACAAAGAGGCGTGCACACTTTGAAGTTTCATGATATAACAATAATACTATATAAGATATACTTGCAATAGTCAAGAGTATTACTTAGCTATGGTCACGAATAATTTATTATCAAAACGGCACCGACACGTTTGAGAAATAAGCTATTTTAGATTGAAATTGTTGTCTAAAATAACTTCTAGAATTGTTATTCTGTGAGACATAAATGACAGGCGTATATATTATGTCTAATTTGGCGGCTTAATTATTCAATTCATGAATTCGATACAGATGGTAGGAATAATAAAGTATAATTATTCCAAATTTAAACCCACGCACCGAAGTATTTCCTGCATTTCCACCCCGTGATATAATTACAAAGCTGCACACGCACACGCATATGAACTCGCACAAGCACAAGTACACGCACACACACACACATACACGCACTCACTATACTCCTATAAATATATATATATATATATATATATATATATATATATATATATATATATATATATATATATATATATACACTGCACTACACACTACACTACACCACACCACACCACACTACACTACACTACACTACACTACACTACACTACACTACACTACACTACACTACACTACACTACTCTACACTACACTACTCTACACTACACTACACTACACTACACTACACTACACTACACTACACTACACTACACTACACTACTCTACACTACACTACTCTACACTACACTACACTACACTACACTACACTACACTACACCACACCACACCACACCACACCACTCTACACTACACTACACTACACTACACTACACCACACCACACCACACCACACCACACCACACTACTCTACACTACACTACACTACACTACTCTACACTACACTACACTACACTACACTACACTACACTACACCCCACCACACTACACTACACTACACTACACTACACCACACTTCACTACACTACCCTACATTACCCTACACAACATTACATTACCCTACACTAAAAAACACTACACTGGACTACACTACAGTATAACACGTTACACCACACCACATCACGCCGCACCTCATCACACGTCAACACTCCACGCCACACAACACTTCAATACACTACACTATTCTACTCTATACTACACTACACTACATTACACAACACTACACAACACTACACTTCACTACACTACATTACACTTCATTACACCACGCTACACTACACCACACCACACCACACCACACCACACCACACCACACCTCACCACACCACACCACACCACACCACATCTCACCATACCACACCTCACCACACCACACCTCACCACACCTCACCACACCTCACCACACCTCACCATACCACACCCCACCACACCTCACCACACCACAATACACCACACTACACAATACTACATTACACCACACTATAACACACTTCGCCAGACTACACCACACTACACCACACTACACCACACTACACCACACTACACCACACTATACAACACTATACCACACTTCGCCAGACTACACCACACTACACCACACTACACCACACTACACCACACTACACCACACTACACCACACTACACCACACTACACCACACTACAGTACTGCGCTATTCATACACTATCGTCCGTGCTCACACAGTAATCCAGTACTTCAAACAGTACTGCACCCACCACCACTGCATGAGTCTGAGAAATACAACAACGCAGAACCACACCCTATGACACACAAGATATAATGAAGCAAGCAACACCCGCTATTGACACTACACCACACTACACCACACTACACCACACTACACCACACTACACCACACTACACCACACTACAGTACTGCGCTATTCATACACTATCGTCCGTGCTCACACAGTAATCCAGTACTTCAAACAGTACTGCACCCACCACCACTGCATGAGTCTGAGAAATACAACAACGCAGAACCACACCCTATGACACACAAGATATAATGAAGCAAGCAACACCCGCTATTGACCCCCCCCCCCCCCCCTACAACCACTGTTTGGTTCAATTCACACCAATTGTGTCTCTTTCGTTTTGAAGCGTTGACAATATTTCCCAAATTTGTAGGTATTTCGACCGTGATTGACTGTATTTGCTCACCGTAGTTCAGTTAAGAATTCCCGTTTCGTACAGATTACATTACACTTCAATAATACAATCCCACATTTTGCCTACCGTGCTTGAGAAAGTATATGGCATATTTATTTATTTGTACCTGGAGTTTTTACCTACCTCAAAATGTCAAAGTTATTTGTGTACACGTGTGGCAACAGTGACAGGGCGACTCGACCAGGAAGTTTAATTCTTTTGTAAACGAGACGCACTGAAGCGCGAAGGTTTATCTGATTGGCTGACTTCACAACGATATGTATTTCATCGACCTAATGCAACTTTTAAACTGCACAAGATAAGATAGTGGGAGGCGTAATTATATGTGTATCTATGTACACCGGCAAACACATACATACACACACTCACAACCACGCACACGCACACACACACACGCACGCACGCAATACAAATACAGACGAAACGTACACAAATGCACACGTGCACACAAGCATATACGCATGCACGAACGTACGCATGCAAACATTCATGCACGCACAAACACATGCATACATAAAACATATGTTTTGAGATTACTCTTACGTAAGACTAATTTGTGTTCTTGGAGACGCTCCCTGCAGAACAGTAAATTAGGTTTATGTTTACGAGTCAGCCAATCAGAGTCGTCGACACGCATCGATGCGCTCGATGAACACAACAATTAAACTTCCTGGTTGAAAATTCTAATTTGCGGAAATAGTGTGTGCTAAAATGTTTATGTTGAATTTATGTTTATGTTAATATTAGGTTCACAAGAACACATAATATCATCTTGTACATATGAAATACTCTCTAAATATGGAACGCTTCTAACAACCTGGGCCAAGTGTTAGCATGACTAGAATTAGCGACACACATACATGAACACAGAGAGAAATACCCACAAATTACACTCAAAGGCATATACGCACGCACATACGCACGCACGCACGCACGCACACACACACACACACACACACACATATACAGTATATATATATATATACATATTATATTATATATATATATATAAACACTTATACAAACACATTATATATATATATATATACATATATATTATGTAAATACACACACCTATGCAAACAAGCACGCATGTTTACATTCATGATTTATATATTATATATATATTTATATATGATATATACATTTATATATATATATATATATATATCATGAAGGTGTTTATATAGATGTGTGCATTTACACACACACACACACACATATATATATATATATATATATATGAATATATATATTTAATTATATATATATAAATCATGTATACTTACTGCTGTTAACGATAGACTACCCGTGTGTGTGTTGCAGACAAGTCGCCGGTGCTGTGGAGTCGGGACGAGGTGCAGCTGTGGGTCGAGTGGTGCGCGCACGAATTCTCACTCTCTAATGTGAATGTCACCAAATTCGACATGAACGGTTCGCTTTTTAGTTGTATGCACACTCATGCACACTCATGCACACACACTCATGCACACACACGAGCAATCACAAACTTGCACAAATGTAACCACACTCCATCCACGCACACTCCTACTCACGTATATGGACATATACACATACATGCATACGCACATACGCACCAACATACGCACTTATACGCACACGTACACAGGCACACATGCACTGACGCACACATACACACACACACGTACATATGCACAAATGCACGCACACACACAGAAACACACACATGCAAATATACAAATATACACACACATGCTCCCACACACATACACACATAGACACACACACACGCTCACGCTCACACGCGCGCGCACGTACACGCACGCACGCACACGCATACGTATGTGTCAAACAGAATATAACACTAAACTATAAATACTATATTTGCTAACGATTTATAACATGTTATATTCTTATTCCTTACATAGTGATGTAAGATGTAAGATGTAAGATGTAAGATGTAAGATGTAAGATGTAAGATGTAAGATGTAAGATGTAAGATGGCAAACTGAAGTGGAAAATGATATATGTAATATTTGATCAATTACTCAATGTGCCATCTACCAATGTTCAGTTTCCAACTTTCGTACGTTTTTCTTAACCAGGCAAGGCGCTATGCCTCCTGGCAAAGGGGGACTTTTTCGATCGAGTGCCTCTCGTCGGTGACGTTCTTTACAACACTTTGGGGACACTTCTACACAAAACCTACAACCACAGTAAGTACCACGTAACTGTAACAAATATAACATAAAATACATAACATATAAAAATAATGATAACGGATTGCTAGCGTATAACACACTTATTCCGTTTAGTTTCTCAAATCTATGTATTTATGTTCTGAATATATATCTACACGTTCAAAACTATCTGGTACATTTCTTTATATCAATAATCAAACTCGAGGTTTCTATATATTTGTCGTAATCATTATTATAATAAATTAAGTTCACGTAAGCGTAAGTTTGAATGTTCAATCGGAGGGACTGACCGAAGCTCTTCACTCTGACCGAACTCGTCAATTGAATCCCAGTATGAATTGCGCAAGACAGAATATAATAATTAACTTTTTAATATGGTTTCTATTGATATTAAACCAAACTGTTCAGGGATTATTTTATAAATAACAAAATATTAGCCAGAAAAAGACAGCAAACATTATATGTATTATTCTATATATGTTTGCTGATGGTTATCTCAAGGATTCTATAGTTTTCCATTGCTATATACCTTTCTACATGATATGTGTATATTTTTCTATATAAAATATTATGTACTATAGAATTATATACGTTCTATAGTAGTCTATAGTTTTAAACACATTTTACTATAAATATATACATGTCTTTACAAATCTAAGAGGATACAAATGTGTGATGCATAATATGACAATGTCTCAATGTATTTCTCACGGTACCTGCGGTGCAGTGTAGACATTTATCAGAGTAAATTAAAAAACTTGCTTAAACAAATTCGTGACCAATCCAACTTTAGAAATTCACGATTCCATACGCTAGATAGTTATTTTTGGTAAGGTGAATGCACACAAGTTCGCAGACGTCAAACAAGTATTGTTGTCTGACTTAAGTTACCTGTTCAGGAAATCTGCTAAAATTTCCGATGACGTCAAACACCGTTCCACTGTCACCAGTCAGCGTACCTCGTGAAGTTAATCATACAGCGGAATGCAGCTGCACAAAGTCTCATTTCATTGCATGGAGTGATAAATGTTTGCTTGCGGTGTTCAACTGAAGTTTTTTTGAATTGACGAAATTGTAATAATACACGCCATCAGAATTGTGACGCAAACCACTTTGCTGCGCGCGATAGGGTGAGTGTGTGACTGGTGGAGTATTTAGGTGTGTTACTACAGGTTTTACTGTACAGTTCTATTACTTGTGTACGGAATAATTGTTGACGAAGGGAGTACGAGAAACCAACATATGTGCCGGTATATTCATGGACATGTCGAGGAAACAGGGCCATTCGTTGCGTCACTGCAGTGTCACGGTCAAAGAAGCTTTAGGTGTTCACTGGTCAATCACCGGGGGCGTGTCTCAATATGTCAAGTTGTCAACCATCGGGAACTGTGCCATTTTTCTAGAATTTCCCACTTTTAAAATACATTCTGAGTAAACCACTGGCGTGGTGTTGATGATTGTAGTTGCAAATTAGTTAGATTCCATTAACAATTTTATATGTATAGGTCCACACAATTGCCTTGTTTCCCTTTTAACTGCGCTGCCCCCACCAGTACGTGTTTGTAATTGTGTAATTTGTGATAATTACAATTACTGTTTAGATATAATTGACTTATATCGTCCCGGGTGTAATTTAAAAAAAAGTATTGTGATAATTATAATTTTATAAAACATATTATGATAAGCATAACTTCACATAAACCCTGTCTAAATATGAGCAATAACTATACACGTAACATGATTTTCTGAAACAATATACTTGTTGTACGCAACCCATGTATTGTTGCAATTTACCTCTTGTCGTTTCAAAATTCAAATACCTTGCTAATTTCACTTCAAAAGAATTGAGTTTTTCATTGCATTATAATTAATAAAGTAATCGTTTCGGCGCGAGTGCATATCCATGTACGTGAGTGTGTTTGATTGCACGTCCGCGCGCGCTTGTGCGTGGGTGCGAACGCGTATGCGTGTGCGTGTGCTCCTGTGTGTGTGTTGGTGTATGCGTGTGTGCATGTTTGTGTGTGTGCATGTGTCCACTCTTCTTAACATTATTCAAACACAAACTACTGTCCAGTAATACGTATAATTTATTTTCCGTATGAACAATGAATCCATTCTGTTACACATAATACACGTGGATTAGATATCTGCGCAACCGGAACACCAGACGCATGCGAGTAGACCACCACCCCGGACTAGCAACTGTTACATATACATGTCAGCGGTTGGCTCAGATATATTGCCGGCCTAGGCTATTTGTACTAGAGCTAGGTCGACCGAAAACATGCGGGCGACCGTAACTGGTATTGGGTATGCTTTAGCGGAAACTTAACGAGTAAAGCGGTGCTACCATTCACCTTAACTCCGCGTGCGTAAGGCACCGTCACGCTCCAGCGGAGCGTAGCAGGAAGTATTCGCAGCTAAACTCTGTCATTGGCCGATCTTCTGGCTACTTAATTGCAGGTTGAGAGGTGACCATGTCGTCAACTTCCACACAGAACCGCCCTAAATTATTAGGCTTACCCACAATGATCTCGCCGGCTGTACACACGCGGATATTTTACACAGAATAGTTTTGTGTAGTACTCCCCTTGTGTTTGTGCATGCGTCCTGTGCATGCGTCCTGTGCATGCACTGCGTGTAGTTATTAGAAACATGTAATGACAATAAACATTGTGTAGATGTCAAGAATAATCCTGCTTGAAGGAGGTGCCTAGCTAACTTCTTAACTAACTTTCCTGCAATCTGCAATCTTCGTTCCTTCGTCCCCCCCTCTCCCTCATATTTTCATTCTTCCCCACCTACGTTAGGCCTATAACAAACTTACCCTCCATGGTTCAGACACCCCTCCCCCTCCGTCCTTTAACCCCTCTCTTTCTCCCTACCTTCCTCTCACCCTATCTCTCTCCCTCTCTTCCTCCCTTTCGGCCTCCTTCCATCCCCGTCCGACCGTCCCTCTCTCCCCTCTCCCTCTTCCCCCTCTCCCTCTCTCTCTCTCTCTCTCTTCCTCCCTCCCTTCCCACCTTTCTTATTTAATTCCTTCCTTTTTCTGTCATTCACTACATCCTTCGTAAATACAAGCCAGACCTCCATATTCCCAACACACACGTATTTTGTCCTCGTCCCTCTTCCCGACTTCGTACAAGTGCACACCTTTCTTTCTCTTACATTAATTCTCACCACGCATCCACCCTCCCACCCAACATCCTTATCATCCATCCTGCCCACCCATCCTCCCTCCCATCCACCCATCCTCCCTCCCACACACCCTCCCACCCATCCATTCTTCCACCCATCCTCCCTCCCACCCATCCACTCTCCCACCCATCCTCCCTCATACCCACCTACCCTCCATCCCACCCACCCTCCCTCCCATCCATCCACCTTCCCTCCCACCCATCCTCCATTCCACCCAACCTCCATCCTACCCATCCTCCATCCCACCTATCGCCCCTCCATTCCATCTTCCCTCCATCCCATCCTCCTTCCTTCCACCCATCCCACTTATCTTCCCTCCCCCCATCCTCCCTTCCACTCATCCCCTTCCTCCGCCCGCCTTGAAAATACGCCTCCACCCCTCCCTGTCTGTCTGTTTGCATTCCTCCGATTCGATAAACCATTTCTCCCTCCTCCTCTCTCAGTCCAACCCTCCGTTCCCGATGCCTTTCTACATTTCCTCCATAATTCCGTCCCCTTCTTGTCTACATGATGTCTCCTCTTTCTCGTATCTCACCTCTTCCTCCTCATTAGTTTCCCATTCACTTCGTCCAGTCCCTCCCTAATCCCTCCCTCCCTCCCTCCTCCCTCCCTCCCTCCCTCCCTCCCTCCCTCCCTCCCTCCCTCCCTCCCTCCCTCCCTCCCTCCCTCCCTCCCTCCCTCCCTCCCTCCCTCCCTCCCTCCCTCCCTCCATCCCTCCCTCCCTCCCCCCCTCCCTCCCTCCCTCCCTCCCCCCTTCCTCCCTCCCTCCCTCCCTCCCTCCCTCAATTCCTCCCTACCTCCCTCTCTCTCTCTCTCTCTCTCCCCCTCCCTCCCTCCCCCTCCCTCCCTCTCTCCCTCCCTCCCTCCCTCCCACCCTTCCCCCTCCCTCCCTCCCTCCCTCCCTCCCGTCCTGCCGCCCGCCCCCTCTTTCCATCCCTCCCTCTTACTTCACACAATTCTAGCACCACTAGCCTTCATGGTGCACACGTTCTGCTGTCTCCAGTTAGCCGAGGAGACGACGAGACGTTGGCCGAGAGAGACTACTCTCGTGTTCGGGCGTGCCGTCACCTCAGTGGCGACAATGACGACCGAGAGTGGCGGGAGAGACGGCGTTCGTCCGGCCACGACTGCGATGTCGGGGACAAGAAGGACGGAGAGCTAGGTGAAGGGTGTAAGTACTCACTCTTGTGTGATTTCACATGTACAGTTATAGAACGAATGCTTCACGAAAACAATTTCTTTCTTATTAGCGAGTGTCTGTATTTATGTATATGTATGTGTGTATGTATGTGTGTGTGTGCGTGTGTGTGTGTGTGTATGTATGTGTGTGTGTGTGTGTGTGTGTGTGTGTGTGTGTGTGTGTGTGTGTGTGTGTGTGTGTGAGTGTGTGTGTGTGTGTGTATGTGTGTATGTGTGTGCGGATGTGTGTACGTGTGTGCGTGTGTGCGTGTGTGCGTTTGTGCGTGTGAGCGTGTGAGCGTGTGTGCGTGTGTGCGTGTGTGCGTGTGTGCGTGTGTGCGTGTGTGCGTGTGTGCGTGTGTATGTATGTGTATGTGTGTGTATGTATGTATGTATGCATGTATGCATGTATGCATGTATGTATGTATGTATGTATGTATGTATGTATGTATGTATGTATGTATGTATCTATGTATGTATCTATGTATGTATCTATGTATGTATATATGTATGTATGTATGTATGTATGTATGTATGTATGTATGTATATATATATATATATGTATGTATGTATGTACGTATATATATATACACATGTATGTATATATGTACTGTATGTATGTATGTATGTATGCATGTATGTATGTATATATGTATGTATGTACGTATATATATATATATATATATATACACATGTATGTATATATGTATTGTATGCATGTATGTATGCATGTATGTATGTATGTATGTATATGCATATGTGTGTTTCTATGTATGTATATATGTATGTATGTATGTATATATATATATGTATATATATATATGTATATATATATATTTATGTAGAAGCATAACTTAATGTGAACTGTGAAGTGTTTTGATATGAAGTTGTAAATTGTTATCAAGAACCGGCATTATTATTGTCATTAGTAGACCTATCTATTTTTTCCGAATAATGTATGCTTATGTTCTAATTAGTAATGATATATGTTTAATATAATTTTTGAATAAATATGAGTTAGGATAAATAGGAATGACAGTACTACGCGTATTTCGTGCATTATATTGTGCATTTTCATTCGACAAATTAAAGTGCCAAATACAAACAAATATCGTGTTGATGCATGCTGTGCATACTGTGTGTGTAAATCTTTAATCTAAAACATCTACCACAATATTGTCGTTTCAATGCTATTGCGTGCAACTGTAACCTCTACACACGTGTATTTATATTCCAGTTATCGTAATACATCACCAATTGTCCTTCTGAAAGTATCGCAATACTGCACTCGCATGCCTGAATAATACACGCTCGCACGCACTCACACATGACTAAGACGCATTTTAAATCATCACGTTGTTGCGCTATCTTTGTCACGACAACATATTTTCAGTGCACCCCAGCCGGGGTGAATGTGGCGGCGTGGCCAGTCACCTCACGAACGGGTACATCATTCCGAGGAGCTCTGTACGAGCCGGGGAACATGTCCACCTCCTGCTGAACGGAAAGAGGGTAACCGTAGACCAAGTTAGTGCCCGTCTTAGGGTCGGAAATACGGATGAACTGCTTTCAGGTTAGCATTGGGGCATGTAAACTTCGTACCCCAGACCCGTAGGCAGAATCCCCCTTTTTGTGAAACCCCGTTTTTCCAAAATGTGAACCCTCTTTAAATTTCATCATTAAGATGTGAACCTCTAATTGTTGATCTTATTCACTGTTTCCTAAAAGAGTGAACTCCCTCACAAAAGCTGCTTGATGATGTTCAAACATTACCCAGCATGCCAGGCCATCCTGACTGATACAAGGGTTAAAGGGAAGACCCTCATATATTAAGTGATCATCAGTGAATTTATTGGAAGAATGGCTGTGGGATCTCTCCCTATAGACGTTGTGAAATAGGCATTCTTGGAAGAATGCGCATCAAAGGACCGTTGCACCGTTTAGCCATGCAGCGTGACGTCACACAATTCTGTTGTGTAAACTCATAGAATAACACAAGAAGCCATATTTATTTCAAAGGTATATGACTCAAAATTGTAGTCAGTCACAGGTGACTGACGCCGGCAAAAACTGCCACTGAGTGTAACCTACTATTCAGCTAGCGCAACCAACAGTGACGGCACCGCGCCTGATAGACTCTCTTGAACATTTTAAGTCACATTTGAAAACATATCTTTTTAAAGCTGCATTTGTCGAGTACTTGTAGTATGTACTATATTGCATTTATCTTAATCATAATTATGTTTGTTTTTTTTATTATTTTATTATCTTATTTTATTATTAATTATTGACTTATCCTATTTTATTATTAATTTATTAGTTTACTATTAATTTATTATGGATCAGTTAGGCTTATACATTACGAATTTTAGAAGCCTTACATTTTCTACATAATAATTTACGTATCTTATGTAATATATTTACCATGTATGCTCAAACAATTGTATATTTATATTGCAACAATGCTGTATTTTTATGCGCAAGATTATATTCCGGATATGCGGCGCTTTATAAATTCAATTATTATTATTATTATTATAACCTGCCCCTGAATCTCCCTGTTACCACGGACAGAGGGTTTATAAATGTGAGTGACTCAATTTGATATCGACATTTGGTTCTCGTGAGTGTAACGTTAAATTGATGCTAGTGGGTGAAAAGGACGATGCTGATTAAATGGCTGATTAAAGAACAAACATGAGCACATAAACAGTGTCATGGGCCATATAAAATAGTTCTTGGCTTCTCGTCAGAACTCTGTTAATAAGTAAATGAGGGGTGCTGTTTTTAGTATGCTGATTGAGGTAACTACCGACTATCAAAGGGGCTATTCTCAACTATCAACAAATTAAAATGTGTAACGAATGTGCTTTGTACAAGCGACAAACCTAATATGTATTCAAAACTGCACACCTGATGAAGGTTTTCGAGTAAATAATTCAGTTGTGCTTGTAATATAATATCATTGCGTGTTGGCTTTTAAGAATATAATTAGGTATGAATTATGCTTAATCAGCAACAAAACGGAAGAAATCTCCAAAGACCACATGCGTCCCACTCTGTCTGAAAACGCACCCAATTCACCTTTCCCCCGAAACAGCGTCGCTAATGGCCTGCTGGTGATGCTAATGTGGTGTTTCAATACCAGATGAAAACATACGGTTCACGAACCTCACATTATTGCCCTTGCAGCTAGAACCCCACGTGAACATGTGTTCCCGATTTGTTTTACAGTGCAAGGCAATACAGCTTAGGTCCAGGTTCGTAGCGAGCTTTTTCACAACTGAGGTTCACATTTTACCAATACAGACTTACGTGTGGTGTCTCCTTAAGTAACTGACACTATTGCCTTGTACAGTAAAACAAATCGGAAACATTGCGTAGGCGATTACCACCATAACGTAAACCATTCCGCTGTTCGGCTATGTTAGAAACATAACATTTTGTTTTGACGTTCACATCTTCTGTCTTTGGTAGAAATAGTTCTGTTAGTGCACAGACATAGGAACTGGAGGCACACGTTGTCTCCCAATATATAACAACAATGATATAGAAGCCTTGTGATATGGTCGCCAACAGTAACGTCGGTCCCGTCCCAGTAGGCGTACAACACCTATCGTAGGGTCTTTGTGTTGCAACTAGATAACACTTAACGTGTCGTATTAATGTAGACATTTACCCCTCTGTAATATTTCATTGATAATGATTATTCGCACCGACGTTTACATTTGTGCTCAGGCTTGTAACCTATGAATCGTCGTCTGCTACGTTTTGACTCAAGCTTTATCGTGATGTTGCACTTCATTGGAGCGAAGCAGGAAGTACGAAGAACATTTCCCATTGGTCGACCACTCGACGACATTCGACCGTGTCTATGAGCTTCGCCGCCTACTAATGCATACTTACGTAGTCTATGCATGTCCACACGTTGCACAAGTTGGCTAGTCGCTTATCACAATGTGTATTTCAAGCACAACACTGCTCAAGATGTCCACATGCAGTCGGCAGAACGGGAACGGTCATTGCTCTTGCAATTGATTTTAAACCAAATACAACTTGTAAAGTTTCAGTCCCACATTTGATTTATAGACGCCACAGAGATAGTCTGCATTTTGCATTTAAACCACCAAATGTCAAACACAACGGCTTGCAAATGTTCGACAGTGTAACTGGTTATAATATATATATATATATATAATATATATATATATACATATATATATATATACATATATACATATATATATACATATATACATACACACACACACACACACACACACACACACGCACACACACACACACACGCACACACACACACACACACACACACACACACACACACACACATATATATATATGGTCGATTCTCACGAAACCTGGACACATTTGTCTTATTTTATTAAATGGCCAGCCTTTCAAACATAAGTCTAACACGTCATATAATGTGTAATAAATGTGGGCAAACAATATGTAAAAAATGGTTGCGCTAGCGTGAATGACTAATTTTTGATAATTGTTTTTGTTTAAATACTATTTAGCCGATGCCACGTAAAACGCAACTTCTTCTCGTGTGCATTAAACTGAGAAAGAAACATACTTTCTTCCAATATTAAATATTATATGAAGCCTTGAAATAGATTACATATATATGCATAAATGATTTATGTGTAATCCCAGTCAAATTTTGCTGAGATTATCTTTCTCCGAAAAAAACATGAAAATGGGCGGAAAATGCGATACCATGCGAAAGCCTTTTAATTGCAAATAACTCAGTCACATATGTACACTAGTAATATATATTTGACATACATATTGTATTTAGGTTAACTTACACGTGACCGAGAAGAAATGCTTCCCACTACAAACCTGAATGAGTTACACGGACTTAACTTGCTAATCGATACCCGTTAATATGATACCACTCGAAACCCTGAGCATCAGATCGACATGTCTAAGCAAGGCCATTATAACCGTGACAACACTGGGATTTTAATTTAAGTTTAATAGTTTCAGAGACATTATTCGTGAAAAAGTTTTGAGAACTTATTATCAGGGTGTGCTGAAGATATTGCATGGTAATGCATTTGACAATGTTGCGTATAATTTAGTGTGGAAACGGGTGTTAAATGAGTGCGCTTGATTGGTGCATAACTTAGCGCATGTCCAAGTTGTGTTGCGTAGAATAAGCCAATCTTAACTATGCGTTTCGCGTGGTAACGTTGGATATGTGTTTTGCCTGGTATCGCCGGTTTCTCATAATATTCATCATTTGTTAACATAGTTTAAGCAGAAAAGTGTAATAGTATTATGAGGATAACACAATAATATGCTTTGGAAACGTAGTTTTTACTAAAACAATATATCAAGTTGTTACTTCATTGTGTCTTGACATTTAACACAATAGTGATTTTAGTTATAATTATTTTGGTGTCGGGCATATACTAAACATTAAGATGTATTTTTCATAAAACATAATGCACTGCCCTTCTCGCTAATGCATGTCACCAAAGATTGTAGATTTATAGCAGCTGTGCATTCTTTTTCATGCAGTATCTATGCGTTTCGCGGGGTATCAATGATTTCACAAACATTCTTGCTTTGTATTGTTAATAACGCCAATTTTCACCAACGATGAGAACTGCCATGCAATAGCATGAAAACACACCAAGAGTGTGAAACTCATCGAGGTGAGCTCTGCAATGGATTTGCTCTAACACGAATTCATTGACGACGTCGCGTACCCTGGTGAACACTCAAGGCAATGGCTGAAAGCGGGCGATGGAAAAGGCCGTGCTATAAAGAGTTAGCGGAATCTGCGGTGTGCCGTGTTGTAAAGAGTTAGCGGAAGCTGTGGTGAAGAAAGGAGTCGTATTGTGAGTAAAAAAAACCTTCTACAACTACTTCGTTACAAAGGAAACCAAGTTGACGGATGCCCGTGCATTCTCCATCTCAGTCAAAGCCAGCAGTGGCACAATCACTTCATGAAACAACACCACACTTCAACAGTCTCATGACCGCTCACGCTTTGGTCCCATGTTGAGGCCAAATGTACATGAGAAACAGATCTTGCTTGTCTGGATGTTACTACGCCAAATACATTCCAGCACATGTGTCCGGGCAGGACTGCAACACATATCATAATGTTCAAGGTTCATACTGCTACTGCTGACGTAGCTTCACTGCTGACACAGCCACAGCTGACAACACAGCCACAGCTGACAACACAGCCACAGCTGACAACACAGCCACAGCTGACAACACAGCCACAGCTGACAACACAACCACCACTAATAACATAACCACCACTGGTGTCATATAAAGCGATATTATTGATGACCTGCTACTGCTCACCCGCATGTGAAAGATAATCAAATACGCAGAACAAAGTTATGTATATAGATGATGACTTCGTTTCTGTAAAGCATGGTAACAAATGGTACGTAGAGAAGGGAAAGGACACCATCTTTATTAAAGACTGGTTCAAATCAGGAAGTTGAATGAATAAAAGACTCAACAGTTTTAAAAAGGTAAAGATGTTTCCTGTCAATAACTTTATTCCTTCAACTCGCTCTAAGCAAAGAGTGTTCAGTCCCTCTATATGCCATGCTTGTCAAGTCTAACGTTGTTTGGTTTACATTGTAGTCATGGAAACCTGTGCTCGCTAATACTAACTAAGCCGCTCATCCTTCGTGTGCTGACGGTGATCGGATAGAACCATAATGTCAGTTGGGGCGATGACATCTCCTTGCAAACTGTCTTACCACATCGTGTTCACTATTAAAATGTTATCCAATGTTAGTTGTTGTCAATCCACCCATTGTCATCTTGCTCTTCGTTTTCCCCGGTAGTTTGTCCACTCTGCAAACTAGCAGGCTATCGTGTATTCTTTTGTGACTCACTGACTCACTCGCCCACCCACCCATCCACGCACTCACCCACCCACGTGGTGGTGTCCTAGTTCTTGCTGCATGCTGTTGTCTTTCTTTACAGACTTTTTCCATATTTTCTTATATATTAGGGCGACCACATCGATGACGATGGCTAGAGCACATATGCCGAATGCCTCCTGGTTCACTGACCGAGACAGCTCTCCGTTGGTCAGCTGATAACAGGGGGAAATGGGACTTGTGACTATGCTACAAGAAAACATACACTCAGACAGTTTATCTGATGAACCTAGATTCACCATTGACGTTACGATTCACAGCGAGTTTGCGTTGTTGCAGGCGAGACGGCCCCGCTCGCACTCGATCTCAGTCAGACTTCACGTCCGTCCAAACGATCCTTTCTGACCGAACAACGCGATAGAGAAGGTACATTTACTGCATAAAGTACTTGGATTTTATGTTATAAGCATGCATACATTGAACATTGTTGCGTCGGTTCCGCGGACAGAGTTTGTTCGAGTTCTGAGAAGTGCAAAGCGTGGGGGCGTTGATCTTGAGGGTCTTGCGTAAATACACAGATGAGGAGGAGAGACGTAGATAGAAACAGGTAAAAAAGAGAGGGGAGAGAGGCGTGGGAATGAAATACTAATAATAAATACACGGAACAGCGAGAAACTCAAAACACACTTTTTTTACTAGAACGCTTTTGACAAATAATAATTATTCATTATTTAGAATACAATAATTATTTTATTCAATGGATTAATGATAAGTCTCTCCGTTGTTATCGCCGCATCGAGCATAACAATCATTTAACTTTGACGACTAAACACAATTATGCTAAATGATATTATCAACAAAAGCAATAAACCAACAAAAAGTGTTGTAATGTTGCTACTATTGCAAGTGCGACTTTATATTAAATTTTACATAGATGATTATAAAAATGTAATGTTCCGTCTTAGTCGTGTATATTTCACACGTAACTGCATATGTGCAACAGGACGGACATTTACAATAGATCTGTACAATTACCTTTCAATTCATCTGCCACTTTCATCTAGGCAACGGCGTAGTCGTGCCAATCAAGCATGACCGCAAGAAAACCGCAGCCACAACCAACTACTCCTATCACTGCTTGTTTTTCAAACACTAGCCTGCGTTGTCATTCGTGGATATAAGTCGGTACAAAGGATATTTTCCTATAAAACATAAACCCACATTTCGCCAGCGTTTGTTCAGATGTAGTACAATATAACCAGTGGTCCACAATGATCATGATACTGACGGGGCAGAGAAAACGCTTGCTGTACCTTTATTATTAATGTTGTGTATGACTCTGTAGAACACCACTCACATTAAAGGGAAACCAAAGGCATCTTTTTGGGCCTGTGCGTATAAAAACAGTTAATAAAAACTAAACATTGGCAACTACAATCAAAATTATTATGCAAGCAGTTTACTAGAATAACCTTGTTGAAAACACATAATTTAAAGTGCACGGACAGCGCCATTTTGATAGAAAGCCTGATATTACTAAAGTCTGCTCTTCCCAATTCGCCAGTCACCAAACTAAGAATAGTATTCTGGTTTGCGGCGCCGAATTTATTTTGGCGCTGACACTAAAATGTTATACCCCCGTGGTGTATTGTACGGCATTATAACAGTTACCACAAGTGTAACTCTGGCTCGAAGGGAATACGAGAAACAAACATATGTGCTGGCATATTCATATACGTATCGAACAATCAGGGACATTGTGGGCAAGTCTCAATATGTCAGCAACCGGGATCTACGATACTTCAATAGAATATCCCACTATGAAAATGAATTCTGAGCAAACGTAAACCACAGGCGTGATATTGTTGATTATGTTGGCAAATGGTTACAATGAATTAATTCTTTAGGTGTACAGGCTCACACAATTTCCTATTGTGTTTCTGCAGGCATCCACCGAGACGATGCGCACACCGAAAGAGACGCTTCCTCCTCCCGGCAATGGATCCCAAACAAACAGGTATGTGACGGGTGGATGGACAGAAAACGGTCACCCTTCCACGGGAGTGGTATCAAAGGCGATAGACCTGCGAACACTCAACTATCATCCTGCGACGGCAACGAAATCAACGACAACCGACATTCGAATTTCGTTGGTGACACGAAGGTTGCTGAACGACAAGATTGGCGTCAGTGTCAACCTCTGTCTCGTTCCCCGTCGTTACCGCTGACGCTGCCGCCGCTCACCAAGGCAGAACTGCGACCGTGGACGGCGACTCCGCCCAGGTTCTTCCCCGAGATTCTCGCCGCCTACATGACGTCACCAGTTTGTTCAGTCGCTGTAAACGGTGACGTCAACTCAGGAATCTCTGCTGGTCAGATGGTGTCGAACGAATTCTCCAATCATCACGCAGTCGGGAGACACGTGACTGTCGGTGACGTCAATGTCGTAGATGCTACAGGAAGGTCCCGAGGTGAGAAGAAAATTAATGACCGTTGAGGAAGAAGAAAGCAAATGAAAGTCCAATAACTCAAACTCCGTGCTGTTCGTGTTCATATCAATCTGTCCACAATATCTTCTCTTAAATGTTCCAACCATTCTTCTGCCCTTAAGTTTTTCACGTACGTCATATTTGATCCGAACCCATGTGTTCTCTGCTATCCGTAGCACCGCATGTTGTGTCTATGACAGTGCATGTCAACACACGCAATCGATCGCCTTTATAATATAGATACAATCAGCTACATGTGTTTTTCTCTACATATTGTTAGTTATAATTATGTATTGACGTCCGATGGCATGTGTTGCGTACATGTCGCGCCGATATACGTATGCACCAATACGGATAGAATGGCATCCGTTAGTGAATATGCTACCTATATGTTTTATACGTTATTAAAAAGACTTGTATAAATGTTATGGGCTTTTATAGTACGTTTAGGAACTAGTTATCACCCCCGCTGGTAGAAAATCACTTATCAACGATACGTTTGGTTTTACAATGAGACATTTCTCGCTGCTACAAACTTACAGTTGTAACTAACTGCCTTACGAGAAAAGTTAAAATATGGACTGTGCGTTAAGAATTGCTAAACGTTTTGAGTTTGGAACTTGTAGCTGAAAAAAATCGACTATCTTTTCCTTTTCAGATTTACAACAACAACAACAACAACAGCCGCAAAACAACGCCTACTGCAACGCGGTGCAAGAAGGTATCGGTTGCAGAACTCTCGTCAAAGCAGCTTTACGTGTCCCTGGTTCGACCACGCTTCCTTCTAATGATATCCTCGAACAGAGAGACATTACTGAACCATTAGATGCAAACAGAAGACATACGCCGGATAAAAAAGGTAACAGAATTATGTTTGTAATACGTATACGTATTAAAATGTTGCTGCTGCAGTCAGTTGAGTATATATATAGTGTTAAATCCTTTGATGCAGTTTAATTACGGGTGGTCGCAAAGTTCCAAAATATGTAAGATACACATCTACAATGGTGCAATGTATTGAATGGAACATATGTTAATGCACATTGGCGCAATTGTGAATGCCAGAACTGGAAAGCGTAGTGGGTAACGTCTTAGCAGTCATGTCACGTTGTGAATCCATCAGCTATTATTTGTGTTTTAGGAAGCCATATTTTTCAATCACCGAAATGTTCAGCAACATGTATTAGTGGGGGTAGTTGGTTTGAACTAATCCGAAACGCATTACGTGTTTCTCGACTTTGTGTACTTAAAGACCAATGCACTTTGCTGTTGTTGGCTCGTTGCTACGATTTGGCTACGTAAGCTGATATTAAGTAATATACGCTGTTACCTAGGGTTGTGGATATTATAAAAAAAAGTCGTTCCAGTGTCACATTCCATACAAAAACGAGCAGAATACAGTGTGTCGTCCATACCCACGTGTAAACTGAGAGAATGAATTTGGAGTTCATCCAGAACATCAGCGGCACATAGCGGACAGAGAAACGGCCTAACGATGTGTTTTTCTCGTGTGCATTCTGCGATGTGGTTCTCTCCTGAGTTGTGAAGGGATCATTTAACAATAACACCATACCGGGAGTCTAAGCCCGAAAGCTGCCTCATTGCCATAAGTACGCATCATTTGAAGACATACCTTCAAACAATTTCATAATTATGGTAGTTCGATGTTTTCCGTGATTGCTGATCTTATGATAATTGACATTTGGCAATACAATGTTGCGACTCGTGGTTAAAAGCTGTTTTCATAGTTCGATGTTGCTCCATGTCATGTGCTCAGCTAACGATAACATTCATACACGAGAGTGCAACATATAAGATATACCTTCGGTGATTTAAATTATAATTGGGTGTATTAATAGTATAGTGTTTTTCTTATCCATACACAATTCTTGGCCTCATCAACAAAACCCTCTTTCGTAAGGGGTCGTTCACACTTATCGATATGTATATATTTATACAGTACACGAAAACAGAGGGGATTGAAAGCCCGCGTACGAACTATAAAAACGTTCGTCGCATGTGAATTGCATAACCACAGTGATTGTAAATAAACGATTGTAATCAGTATAATGATAGTTGTCAATATATGTCCTTTGCATACACTGTGTCATAACCCCGTTAAATACATATACACCTGACAATTATCGACCATTTAAAGTATTAATTCAGGGGAAAAGAGGTCTAAGAAATAGCACCATTTGTACGAATAGGTAAATATCGACAATTGTGAACGAAGTATAAATAAGAAATAGCATGCTCTGTACGAATAGGTAAATATCGACAATTGTGAACGACCTCTAAATAAGAAATAGCATACTCCTAAATAAGAAATAGCATACTCTGTACGAATAGGTAAATGTCGACAATTGTCAACGACCTCTAAATAAGAAATAGCATACTCTGTACGAATAGGTAAATGTCGACAATTGTCAACGACCTCTAAATAAGAAATAGCATACTCTGTACGAATAGGTAAATATCGACAATTGTGAACGACCTCTAAATAAGAAATAGCATACTCTGTACGAATAGGTAAATGTCGACAATTGTGAACGACCTCTAAATAAGAAATAGCATACTCTGTACGAATAGGTAAATGTCGACAATTGTGAACGACCACTAAATAAGAAATATCATACTCTGTACGAATAGGTAAATGTCGACAATTGTGAACGACCTCTAAATAAGTGGACCCCATGTTCTCTCCACAGATGGCCGACTTCTCTGGGAATTCCTCAGCGACATGTTGGTGGACGGACGACAGAAGGACGTGATCCGATGGGAGGACCGACAGACCCGGACCTTCATCATCGTCGACCCGGCCGGCCTGGCAGCGATGTGGGGCAAGCACAAGCAGCGACCGCACATGACCTACGAGAAGATGTCTCGGGCCATGCGCTACTATTACGACATGCAGATCATACGGCGCGTGCCGGGACGACGACTTACGTACAAGTGTGTATATAGGACGTTTTTATATCTGCGTTTGGATCCGAACGTACCTCTTACAATTGTTTTCTAAAAGTAAGTCACTATATTAAAGGAATTTAATTGACAACCATGTAGGCATACAGCCCTACATGTTGTTCCGGATTGCTCACAACTCACGTTTCGTTGACTTTTCGTCTTCGTTTGTCTTCTTCTTGTTCTTATTCTTTGCCATCCTCGTCGATTTTGCATCTCTGCTCACACTGTGTGTCATCCTACTAACGAATATTTCGCACAATCACTAGCTGTGTTTGGTGCAGATTGCAAAACATAATCTCTTGGTACAATTATAACATATAGCTGTCTTCTTGCAGTTTCATGCAAGAACCTAGCGCCATCCAGCGCGGCGTGCGCGGGGCAAAGCGAGGAGTACCTCACGCTCGCCGCCGGTGCACGAATGAGAGACCCATCGCACCCAAGGTAACCTCCGCGGCTACCAAGTTAATCCCCATCGCTGCCAAGGTCCTCGTCAACGCCGGACAGGACGATGCCCACAATGTTCATTCAAGTAGCAACCAACACAGTCCCACCTGCCAGAACGGCGAGAATGCAAACGAGACAGCCGGTGTGTCCACGGAGAACGTCGCCGTGTTACCGCGGCGAGACTGTGTACGCAACGGAGACTCCCACGCGTCATATGGCGAGTTTGAAGTTGACGACGTCACAAGGTCAACGGGTATCGTCGACGACGGACGCAGCGAAATGTCAATACAACCGAGCGACTTGGAACGAAATGGAAATCAGGAAACTGACATCAACAGGATTACTGCGAACATGACACACACGCGCAGTGATATACAAAAGTGCGAAACCGTTGCATGTCCGGATGACGACAAAGTTGTCGACAATCGCGTATGCAGCGACATGTGTGCTCCAGTGTCGCAGGTGGGTAAGAAGCGTCAGCGAGGCAGCGCCAGTTGTGACCGACTTCAGGTGAAGAGGAACAATAGCGTCCCCGTCTCACCCGAGGTCTTGTGAATTAGGCACGTGTGATGTGATTTATTGAAATCGTCTAGGCCGGTTTACACGAGCAATTGATGTCCGATTTGTCTGCCGACACGGTGTCGGCGATATCGCGGTGCAAGAATCGCTAATGTAAAAACACACGCATGAATGTTTACCGACGTCAATTGATAGATATGATTGCAATGGCTGAATTGTGACCAAGTCTCAAGTTGACCGATAACCGGCGGCGATATTGAAGCAGAAGCCAATCGGTGGTCGACAACAGGTGTACTCGTCATGACCGTTCACCAATGCTCAAATCGGAACATGCGCGAGTCAATATCTAGGTCGCAGTATCATGATATGTCGATCGTCTAAATGCACACACAATTTACCCGCGCTGTATCGTGTGGCACAGAATCTCCCAATAAAGTGAGGAACAAATCGCTCGTATAAACCGGTTTTTATTATATGCATGTATCGTTGTGGCTAAGACGCGTCTGGAAAGAGTTTTAGTAACCAGATCGCATAACTAATCACCACTAATTTGAATGTGAATATAAAACATATGCTACTCAAATACATACCATTAAATCTTAATGCAACGCATTGAGAATGGGACATATAAAAAATACATTTTTAGGAATACTTAAAATAAGTTCGCATCATAGCAACATTCGTTAATGTGAAAATTATTTTCCACTATCCATAATATGTAAACATAGGTTTTAACGTTGTTACTTTTCAGAATTATTGGCCATTTCCGGTGTATTTGTACTCAATAACTTGATATTGATATTTCTGGAGAGTTATAGCTGTAAAATATACTCCGTAAAGAGCATATACTGCACCAAATTCTCAGTCGACACGTCAACACAGCAACACTTGTGGCCATCCATAGGCGTCAGTCAACCAGTATGACAAGGAAAACGGCGTGAACTGTGCCTTCCATCTGTAGCGGGTGCATCTATACATTATTTATGTAATTAAGGTCATGGCAGCTACAATATGCTGGGGTTCGTGATTATATACACGGCTTTCATCTCTCCATGGATGAAAGGACGGGAATGTATTAATTTTGTTCACAGTTCGGCGGAAAGCGCGCTTCAACCAATATATGTAAATATAACCAGATTCACCTTTTCACAGTAATTATTTAATGCATATGTTATGGTGTGTGTGTGTGTGTGCGTGTTTATACTGCGTAGACTCCCTCTATGATGATGACTGTCTCTGATGTCGGAAATACAAGTGCTACAATACATACTCCAGGTTGCGATGAATGTATATGCATTTTTTTATTTAACAGGTTATAAGGAATATCTGATGTTTAATACTCCTTTAGGGGGAGGGGGAGGGGGAGGGGGAGGGGGAGGGGGAGGGAGAGGGAGAGGGAGAGGGAGAGGGAGAGGGAGAGGGAGAGGGAGAGGGAGAGGGAGAGGGAGAGGGAGAGGGAGAGGGAGAGGGGGAGGGGGAGGGGGAGGGGGAGGGGGAGGGGGAGGGGGAGGGGGAGGGGGAGGGGGAGGGGGAGGGGGAGGGGGAGGGGGAGGGGGAGGGGGAGGGGGAGGGAGAGGGAGAGGGAGAGGGAGAGGGAGAGGGGGAGGGGGAGGGGGAGGGGGAGGGGGAGGGGGAGGGAGAGGGAGAGGGGGAGGGGGAGGGGGAGGGAGAGGGAGAGGGAGAGGGAGAGGGAGAGGGAGAGGGAGAGGGAGAGGGAGAGGGAGAGGGAGAGGGAGAGGGAGAGGGAGAGGGAGAGGGAGAGGGAGAGGGAGAGGGAGAGGGAGAGGGAGAGGAGGGCTGCGTTACACAGAAGACAAAAATCATACACACGCTAGCTACATATTGTTATTAACAAGTATTTTACAATACTATTAAATAATTGTAAACAAGTCAAAATTAGTGTTTATATATCTGGGGCCGGTTTCATGAAGCGGCTAAGAACGTTCTTAACGGTAAGATGGTTGTCTTAGTAAATGACGTGAGTTTTTATTATAAACGAGCATAGGAGCTTACGCAAACACGTGACGCTAAGTAATTGCGTAACTTTAAAAGTACGGTGTCGCGCGCGACAACATTTCATGAAACCGGCCCGATGAACTAGTGGCGCACCCTGGTGATTCCGACACGCGGTAAGATACTAATATCAGTGTTGCCATTTAGAGTTCTGCAACCTCAGCTCATCGACGTTTATATTTCACACAACTACAACTATATGCGTGTTGAAGTTAAAGGTACTCTACAATATTAATAAATAATTGCAAGCAAGTCAAAATACATTTTGGGACGAGGTAGTGGCGCACCCTGGTGAATATGAAAGGCACTAATATAAGTATTTCCGTTTTGAGTGCAGCGACCCCAGCTCGTCGACGTGGGCACACGCAGTAGAACAAGAATGGGTTCGAACTTCGGACACTTCTGCTTGAGCACTTTATTTTTAATAGCTTGTTGTGTCTCTGTATGCTTTTCTTTAATCGCCGATCTAACTATTGATATCAAGCCTGGCGTAAATGAATGTCTTTATCAGTTCGTGCGGGCGAATACAGGATTTGAAGTGGAATATCAGGTTGTGAATTTAGTCTATTATCGCCCCAAGTCGCGATGCGACGATTTAATAACAAGGTGTATGGACGTTATGTCCTAAGTCAAATATGTCCTAGACGATATGTACTAAATTTGGAGCGGTATGTCCCAAAACGCTTGGACGATTTGTCCCAAATTTATTTTACTGTTTTTAGTTGTTTTTATTCACGAACGTAACACAAAATGAGTGGTTGTTTGCGATAATGTTTGCACTCTGCGGAATATCGGCGCGTTTTTAACATGCCTTATTATCGCCCATCGTCGTGAAATTTAAAAACAATAATTCAGATTTGATCTGCTAAATACAACTCGGCCGTTCCACAACTAAACAAAGCAATAATGTAATATGAAATCCGGATGGAGTTTTAGTATTTTTATTAACTAATAAAGCATGCATACATGTGACTATTTAAATATGCTGAAATGTCTTGACCATAACGTATCACTTATAATATTTTCTACTTTAACCACCGCCACCAACCACCATCACCACCATATATCTATGTAACAGCAGTATACTCGACGTTTGTCAATCCTTAAAACAAATTTTTGAAACTTCGATTAAAACTTCCTGCATTCCCAATGACTGGAAAGAGGCTAAAATAGAAGTTGTTTCTTTCACTGACTAGGTGTTGAGCACATTTGTAGTTAAGCCATTAAACTAAACTTCTTATTGAGAATGTAACATTAGAGGATTCTAACACAAATCTGACACACCAGATCTGGTCAGTTCCTCTATCTTCTATTCAAAGCATTCGAGTGCGAGTTAGTAAGTACTTGATTATTCACATAGGCCTTCTCATAATCAAAGTCAAATGTAAACCAACTTCAGTCAGATACTGTTGATCTTGGCTTTGTTTCAATGCAATTAGGTCTATAATGCTGTTATTCAAACAAAAAGATCAAAACAAAAAGATCTGCTCAGTGAAGCAATACAAGAGTATCAAGCCAATTACTACTGCCTGCAAATCCTTAACATGCACAAATCAAAGGATAGACTACTTGAAACAATCTGCCAGATAAAGCAAAGCAGGTGTTGTGAAGCCAATTACAATAGCCTCCAAATATTCTTAACACACATAAACCCAAACCAAGAAAAAGCTCAATAACACAATGCAAGAGTATAGGATGTCGATTACTATGACAATTAAAAGGACACTGTAATCATTTCATGGTAATTGAACAATTTCAGGGTAACATAAGTGCTGATTTTAGATATGTTATAAAGGTGTATTATAATTATGGGGTACCCTAAACAAATCAAAGGACAGGGACATAATTTCAGGATAATGTTACAATTTCAGGGTAATATAAGTATTTATATCATTTTCATATGTAACACACATGTATGCAAAAACAAAACAGTTTACTTTCACGAATGTATAGAAATGAAGTCCACGAACCAATAAGTGTTATCTCTTTATTAGACATTTAATATATAATAGTTGAATATATACAGTTGATTTACATGTATACATACACACACACACAGGTTTGACAATATTATAATGAGTTGTGCATTCCGACCAAAAGTGGTGCATTGCATTGCAACCACGCTGTTCGAGCATTCCGATCATATAATTGGAGCATTGCGAGTATGTTTCGTACATTCAGGCAGTGGGGCATTCCACTACGAGTCGAAGCAAAATTAGGCCGCCACCTAGCGAATGACAAGAACACTGATGTTAGAAACTATAGCGATGTCCGCGGATTTTTTGCTACAAAGCATAAAATATATGTACCTATTTGATCAGAACAACGAATTTTAAGCATAACAGTGACACAGTGACATTTATTATCATTTACAACGAACAGTACTTTTTTGGGACATAACGCTCCTTTTTTGAGACATATCGTCCACAGTTTGGGACATAAGCGACTTGGCACATAAGCGACTTGGGACATAACGTCTATAATTCAATAACAATATTCGGCACTTGTGTAGAATCCGGACCCACCTCGATTTCGCTGTTATAAGTTGTGTTTTACCTAACTTTGATACACCAGAGCGTTAGTTCCATCATTCAACATCATCCCAGGCATATTTATATTGGGAAAACATTGTGTCTTAGCGCACTTTTAAAGCCCAAATAGTAACCCGGTTTGCGCTAGTCTGCACCGCTGCGGTCGTGCGTTACCGCATCGCGCTCGTAGAATGAGCGACATATCGGCGTATGTTGTTGCAAACCGGGACGTTATTTATGCCTCAAAATATGCCTGGGATAATGTTGAATAATGGAACTAACGCACTGATGTATTAAAGTTAGGCAAAACTCAAGTTATAAAGGCAAAATCGAGGTGGGTCCGGATTCTACACAAGTGCCCAATATTCTTACGGCCGCTGGTTACAACTTGGATACATTGCATACCACACGAAATGGGTCATAGTTTGATAATATGACACTTGTCTAGTACCCGGGCCCACCTCGATTTCGCCGTTATAACTATATTGTTGCCTAAATTTTAGACTACGTCTACAGTCTACGCTAGTAGTAGCACTGTCTACACTAGAGAGTACAGTCTACACTGTATGTATATAGTCTGTTACTGCCATTAGTTCCATCATTCAAAATTATCCCAGACATATTTATGTGTCAAAAATAGTGTCTTAGGCTTAGCGCATTTTTTAAGCACAAACCGGGTTGCTCTTTTGTCCTCAAAAATACACAAAGATGCAATATTTGTGTAACATAAATATAGCTGGGATGAAGTTGAATGATAGAAATAATGTACTGAGGTATAACATTTAGGCAAACATGTAGTTATATCACCAAAATCGAGGTGGGCCCGGGTACTACACAAGTGCCAATAACATTTGTCAGAACCTGGGTTTTTCTGTTTTTTTGCCTGGTGTAAATAAACAAGGGGATTACTGGGTCGGTAGCCAATCTTCTCAACTTATTATGTCTTATATATTTCTGTTGTACATATACAGGTCATTCTATGTCAGAATTTCTTAAAATTTTAGCCAAGTGGCCATAGTTAAGTACATCAGCAAAATGCTGAGCATTTGCATGTAAATTATGTCAGAAAATTACACACCTGTTATATTGATCTGTTTTCAGGTTCCTCTAAAATGAGAAGCCTACAAGTTACAAATCTTAAATTTGCTGAATATGTCGACTTAGATTATCTTTGCAAAGTTCAGTTATAATAGGGAGAAATATTCTCTCATTTAGTTTATATTTAAACTGAAAGTTTACATTGAAACTAATGGCATTTTGACAATGGAATGTTTACACTTGTGTTTATACCAATTACCATTACAAATTTGATTAGTTTAATGTTCTACACATTGGACAATTGCATTTTTATACTAGTCTAAACACGACTGTCCAGTTGTCAACCTGTGATTAAGTGACATTGTGTGTGTGGGTGCGTGTGTGTGACAGTGTTGTTAGGAATGTGTGGAAAGCATTTACAGCCAACATCATAACTGCTAGTATAATTGCCTGGCTAATCCTGCATAGTTTCATAGAGCAAGTATTTCATAATGGTATATATTTGTTAGCCTAATTGTTTTTCCATGTTGCTTGGGTAATGGCTTACCCATTGTTTGCAGTTTATAGTGTAACATACTAATGTTACCAGCCATAACCTATTAGTATCAATATACAGTATTCAAACTGCACAATTGCATTGCAGTACAAAGTACTTCAAAGTTTATTTGTACTTCAAACTTTATTTGTAATTCAAAGTTTATTTGTACTTCAAAGTTATTATGCCTCTAGAAATTGTGTCCATAAAATAAATTCAAGATGGTGACTGTTTTCAGGGCATTTTTTTCTGAATTTGTTCTGTTATGTTAATTACATTTAATACTAATGCAAAACAACACTTATAAGTTAGGTTTGAAAAAAGAAAGAAACGTACTTTGGCCGTTACTGAGGAGGGCATGATAGTGCATTAGATTCCATAGATGCAGTGTTACTAAGACCACTTTCATCAGACGTTTGGACTTCTGTACCTGTCCAACAGTTGGTTACTCATGTTATTTGAGGCCCAAAATAGAAGTGTTGTGTTGTAGCTATTGCAAGTCTCATACACATTGTTTATAGTTATATAACATGATTTTGAATACAATAAAGATTTTGTTCCCTTGGTCATTGAAAGGTGAGATAAGGTTCATGCATTTCTGCCAAAATCACAAAATTGATTCTAAAGACATGACGTAGAGAACATGACATGAGGTGGAAGAACTTTGTTACTGCCCTAAATGCCAGAGGGCGTAACGAGTATGTAGTAAGTAAGATACATGACTTAGACACCTAATTTGGCACGTGTATGGAATAGGCCTGTCTGACGTAATACCCAGTTTCCTGGGGTGGGCCACGACTGGTAATTGCTATCACCCTTAGATGGATATTGCCTATTTAGCCAGCTTTAATCTGTCTGGTGAGTTTCTGACAGTTTTTACCAATACAATACACATGTATGTATTACCTGGCAGTAAATTAATCAAATTTATAACATTAAGACCGACTATAGTCGTACTACTTTCTTAAAATAGTTTGTTATTTTAATGGTTAATGCATGTTTTTCAGGTGATTGAAGGTGGCGAGACAGACATTAACTTTGTAATACATGATCCAGACGGCATTCCGATTGTTACGGAAGTGAGGAGATCTGAATCTAGTCACAAGTGAGTACACAAACATTTTATAAATAACATTTTGTAATTACAAGTAATCTACCAAATATTATTATTTAGTTACTGTGATATTACTGATAATGTCATGTCTTCTTTTATTTGTGTACAAGGAATTAATTGAACTCTGAAAGAAATGATTGAATGAGTATGGAAACCATGTCCATAATAAATGAATAAAAACAAATGTTTAGGTTTATGGTTAGGTTCATTGTTACTGTTAGGTAGAAGGTACTTTTGACAAAATTTACGTGAGGTGTTTACATGCATTTGTACATGGAGGGATTGCAGGAAACTTCCAGAGAATTACTTTAATAGTGAGCTATGTATGGTCTGTATCAAAGTAAATAGCAAGTACATATATGACCCATGTGTTAGTGTACAGTTGAACACCGTGTGGCGTTTGTTCCAGGCTGCGAGCAACAAAGGAAGGCGACTACAGGTTTTGCCTGGACAATACATTCAGCCATTTCTCACGCAAACTAGTCTTCTTTGAGTTTATGACGGAAAACGATGATGATGATGACGATCAGTTTAAGAAGTTTACTGCTCTGCCAGATGACCTATCAAGCTTCGATATGAAACTTGATGACTTTCTGGTGGGTACAATAAAGTCAATATCAGTTATACTAACTAAACTGATTTCTGTGCGTATGTTACATTCCGATGTCAAATCCGACCAACTGAGAAGATACACAACTGCAGACTACGCCAGATGAAACATCGTTAAATTGTTGATAAGCCTGTGTACTTCTCGTCTGTTTGCCAGGTTGTTTTTTGCTGTGATGACAATCTTACCCAGTATTAAATCTTGTATTCAACCAGAAAGTGCTATACGCACCTTCATGTTACATAATTTTAGAATCAGTGCACACGCGGTGTCGTTTGAGTTCTGGTGTTTATGTTGGTAGTAAAGCCACATTTAGCTCATTCAGTGCTTTGAATGGAAAATGTCCATGTAGTTTTTTCAGTTTATACATGTAGACATTTGGGACCAATTAATGTATTTATTACAAGCAAGAATTCGTTATAAACGAATTCGATGTATTTAAGGTTTACTGTATATGTTGATGTTGATTATGTTTTCAGGTGCCGATTGGAAAAATCAACCAGGACCTCACACGAAGCGTCCAGCTGACAAATACGCTGCGTATGATTGAAGCACGTGACCGCTCCATTCTGGAAGACAACTACAATCGCGTCAACTTCTGGTCTGGTGTGCAGCTCTTTATCATGATCTCTGTCGGACTCGTTCAGGTTCTCATGATCCGCAGTCTATTTGAGGATCGTAGCAAGGTCGGAAAGATCCTGAAGCTCGTCACATGATGGCGTTAGTGTCAACTCCACATAATGGTGTTAGTGTCAACTCCACTGATGTGGTGGAATATTAGGGTGAATAAGGGTGTGGGATGTTGTGATGCTTTCTTCTCTTTCTCCTCATTTTTTTGAAGACCGTAGTAAGGTATGGAAATTATTAAAAATTTCCGCATGGTGGTGATTTGTTGGAGCACTGGTGTGAGTGGGCTTTGTATATGGTGGCATATTCTTGGCTTTGTTCTCCTGAATCTTGTTCCTCATAGAGTATGGGACTTCGCGCATTCAGTATCATTGTTCCACTGTCTTCCTCATCTACATCGCTCTTCTGTCACAAATTCACATCACACAAACCATTTTCTATAATGTCCCTTCACACAGTGTAGGCACTGTAGTTTTAGTCATTTTCTCCAGGCGTTCTTGCCCAACCCACACCGCCTTTCATTTCACACCTTCCTTCATGCCAATTACCTAAACATCCTCCTTCTATCATTCGTTAATCACACAACTACTCACCCACATGTTCTCTCCTGCTACTTCTCTCCTCTTATCTCTCCGTCTATGTTGGTTTGATACAGAGTATTTATATAGTTTTGAAGGCAGATTGAACACTACAATCTGTAACTCGTTGGTGCATTAACCAGAAGTCAGTTGGCTGTCAGTTTGCATACTATGTTATGGACTTTTAGCAATACCATTACAAAATGCTGATTTTTTTCGTTGGTAAATGTTACATATTTCATATCAGATGAACACTAGGTGGCAACTGTAAACTACCTGTTGTCAAGTTTGCATTGTTAGTTATGTAAGAGATGATAAGAAAATAAGCCACTCGAAAACTACCTGAGGTAGATATTAAAAGGCAGATAAAGTTTATCATCAAAGAAATTTACTTAGTAACACAGCCTAAATATAACATGTATGAACAAATATGCTCTTACTTTGTAAACAAATATTAGGCAGTGTATTGGTTAATTAAGTTAAACTAACTATTTAATTTCCCATTTCAAAACATTGATATGATCATTAAATTTCTGTTGCATGATAATTTGGCAAGAAAACACCAAATAGATAATCGTTCTTACACCTTGTTGGATACTTTCTTGTAGGTTTAGGTCATTACAATGACGTATTCACTTAACCATTAACAATGATTTAGTTAGTTTGATATTTTATTAAATGAGCAGATCTATATCCGTTGCCTTCACTGTGAGAATGTATGGTACAATAGCTTTTCCATCGATTACGTTCGTAGCAAAATACGTGATAGTATTGACAAGCACCACAACTTGGAGGACGCACATTGATACACGTGTGGAACGTGATGTGTTCAAAGCATGCTGTGATTGTGTTTGCGCTGAACAATGCGATGACGTCATATAACATTATTTTATATCCAGTGCAGTTTAGACAGCTTGACTACACATTTGTTTCTATAAGTGCATTCTTAGTGGATCGCAGATTAGATGTGATCATTCGTGTAAAGGAAATGTGCAAAATATGCAATAATGAGGGCATTTCGTATATTTACAATGTTCAAATTAGAACTGAAAGTACATCTAAAATAACAGTGTTATATGTCTTGTTTTCAACTTTATGGCTGCAGTATATTCACAGTGAGAAATTGTGTATAACATACTACAGTTCTTCATAACGTCGGGTATTTTTTATAATATTAATATATGAAAGAATCTTATAGTAATACATTTTGTGCAAATATTATTTGTTAACAACCTGATATGACGTAAGTACTTCTTGCAATAATGTATATCGTTGTATTAACTGCTGCATTGAACTGTTTTTTGTGTGTGGAAAATATGACGTGGTACAGTATTTCATCTTCAGACGATCACTCCTCGATATCACATTTCATGTAGCAGTGGGCATTCGATGCATGCGTTGAACTGCGATAATGTGGCTCATCCACTGTTGGGAGTGTGCAAAGTCACAACTGAGGCATTTGACGGCGCTTTCAGTTTACTCACATTTGGTTACAAGTAATGCAATATTAACGTAAAAGCCGAGCCGTGCAGCTGCCCGCGGTAAATGTTATTTAATAGATGACGGCGATGCGTAATGGTGATACAGGCAGGCCGGTCCAGTAACCCGACGCGATGGGATGTTGCTCCCGTAAGAGGGAGCTCACTGGTACTGTACTGGTCGGATGGTAGAATTGATTGTCTTCGTGTAATGCACCAATGGGTAACTCGCCAATCTTGCCTCGTTTCGTGGTCGGCTGACGTAATTGGTTCAGTACGATGCCTGGTCGTGATTCCAGACCTGTCGTCAGTTTCCAAGACTTGCCGTAGAATTGCATCTGGTAGTTTAGTGGTTTGATGTGGCGTGGGAAAACTGACAACTTACACCAAAGAGCGTTAGCTGTACGTACGTGTGTGAATTCATGGCTGTATTACTGCAGTCACTCGTTTACATAGCTTCGAAATAAAATTGTTTCATGCGTTTCTTTGTGTTTTGCGTGTGTCGTAAGGTAACCTGGTACACTAGGTACACATTCACTGCATGATCACTTCACCCGTACTTTTCACAACACAAGTCACTGTTGTGCCGCGTCGAGAGCATCCTTCGGTAACAAAAACCTTACGTCTGAAGGAAATGTTGAACTGGGGGGATCAACGCATGTAAAATATATAGCGACACCCACACTGGGGACTTCAGCAATTTCCTCAGAAGCTCCCAAACAAACTTAATCAGCAAATGCTTTAACAGCGTAAAACAGCAACCAGGCAAGAATAACACGGACGTGGAAAGCACCTGAGGATAGGCAGACACGCTTCTCGTACTGCGTAAAGTCAATATGGACAGTGCGTGCACACATGCACGTGTTTGTTCTTGCTATGCCAAAGGTGGGTGGCCGACGGTGGAACTGGTGGGGACGGGTTCACATCGTTATTGATCTACCGCTAATATAGCAGATACGTTTGCTGTCCAAACACTCGGTTTTTCTATGCAATTAATGATTGCATCACGTCCCAAGTGTACATTATCGTATATACGAAGAACAATGTAACAGTTGGTTGGTTTTACTTCCGTGAAAAAATACAAATGAAGTCTGAAAGATCTCCACCAACATTAGGTGTTAATCATGAACCATGCTTTACGGTAAACTCGGTAATACAGCCACTTTGTAATTAAGGTAACACTAAGACAATCCCAATATATTTCCGTAGCAGTAAATTATAGGAAATTAGTCCCGCTCGTCAATGTACGTTACACTAAAATTATAGAAAACATCGTGTCTTCTTATAATAACACTAGGTATAATATTATCGTCAAAACACAAGAAATGTGCTCCATATACTTGTAATTGATTATACGTTTATCATCGAATGTTTGTCCGTTGACAGTTGTCACACTCTGCAAGTGAGTAGTATGTCGCGTTGATCAGACTTGGTTGAATGATTATGATCGGTGGAATGTGAAAATGACGTCACTTCCGGTGGATGGTCAAAAGTCATTGTCAAATATCTAGGCCAAGATAAAAAAATCAATGTCAAATATATAGGGCAAAGGTCAAGTGGCGCCCCACTGGCGGACAGGTGGCGTACTAATTATACGCACTGCTTAAATTCGTGCCTCTTATTTTTTTGTCAAGTGGCGCCCCGTTAAACTAAAAATGGTAAACTAAGTCAAGTAGCGCCCCCTTGCGGTCCAACAGTAGTGCTTAAATTCGTGCCTCTTATTTGTTTTCTACTATAAAAATAGACCAAAGACGTCAATAAATATGCCATTGTGCATGCGCAATGGTATTTTTTCTTATGTCGCATAGGGGCTGGACCATTCTTCAGGTATAGCCCCCCTGACGTGTCCATTTACAACTAAAATTAGGTCAAATGCTGACGACTACGTATTGAACTAAAAAAGGATCAAATTATGTTATTTCGGTTACTGTCAAAACGTCAAGGATAAGAGGGGCCCTGGGGAATAAGTGTTTAACGAAATAAGTAGGTTAAGTAGCGACTCATGACAGAAAAAGTATGAAAGACTTAAATTCGTGCCTTTTATGTGGTGAACGACAATAATAAATCTTCTGTTGAACAGTACTTTCTACTCTGCATTCCGGGCATGTATTTTCTACTCTGAGGTTCGTGCTTATTCGGCTCGCCCTCGTGACCTTTCGGTCCATTCACGTGAGCTTTATTTTCGGTCAAACTTTTATAACAGGTCTGCGTCTGCTTTTGTGGTCATTATATCTTAGATAAACAACATGACAACACGACTGAAGATAAACAACATGATAGCGATAATGTCCAACAAGAGAGTTTGCTGCCGAAGAGGCAGCCTGCTCCGGCCACGCATCCACTCGACCCCGATAACCAACCCGGACCAACGACCAGTCCGACAGCCAGTTCGACGACTAAACCAATTTCGTCGCTCTCATCAGGTCCAGCAAAAAAACCAACCATATACCCGACGTCGTCACCATTGCCCGGTTATGCCTGCTGCATGTGTGGCAGTACCTTAAGCAATAAAGGCATTTGGCACGTTCACGTGAAGCAGGGCTACTACCAAAGGAAACAAGATAAGCAGCAGCGACGTAAGGAACAACTTGAAGAGATAATAGTAAGCTTCAATTTCTCATAGTGTTCATATGCTATTCAGGTCTTGTTCTAAGTAATGCCATTTTTGTTAGAACATTTTCAAAGCCTGATACAAACAACATAATATTATTTTTCTCTTATACATACCTGTCGACCATACAATATTAAGCTCAACTCGTCACTGTTTCAGCGGCAAGAAAAGGAGCGCATTGCCGCACCCGTCGCTGCTTCTGCTTCTTCTACTGCTTTCACGGCAACTATCGCCCCGCCAAGCGACTGTCTCCTCTGCTGAAAACGCCCAAGCAGTGCAAGGAGAAACGACGCATCTTGAGGTTGTCGGTCCAGAAACAGCGCGAGACGCACATGGTTGTCTGGTTGCAAACTCGTTTGAACTGGTATCCGCACGCTCACGTGCCCTTTATTCCTATATAAACGTGGCGCTCTGTCAGTCGGATCGTTATTCGTATCACGACGACACCATGGCTACTATCACTTTGAAAACACAAAACTGCTACACTCCTGCGACCTTCAGTGACGTACACGAACCGTGTTTCTGACCGTTCGCGGCATCTGGTAGCCGACCACAGTCACCATCTATCAACTGACCACCGTCACCGTTGTACCACAATATCACTATGGCTATTGTCATCCTCAAAACACCCAACTACCACGCGAATGCAGCCTTCAGCGATATCGACGTAGACGAACCAACTAGTCGACCTTTCGCGGCATCTGTCAACTGACCACAGTCACCATCTGTCAACCGAACATTCGTACCGTCAAGCCTCTACGCACCGGAACCGGAACCTCAACCCGAACCGGAGGTCGCTGTGAAACCGAAACGCATTGAGTTTTCTGTGGCAGATACTCCTTTGTCAAACTTTTTTCCATGCATGGTCGAAGCATTCGGTCGGGTCTTTAATTCGGTCGAGCACGTCTATCAATACAGGAAGGCACTGTGTCACAGCGACGTCAAATGCGCAGAGCGCACCAAAGCAGCGAAACACGCGCAATTAACAAAACGAAAAAACAAACAGATTGCGGAGACGAGATCTGGGTGAAATGATGTCCGTATTCACAGGATGCCGCATTTGCTGCTTGCAAAGTTCAAGGCATCAACGGATTTGAGAGCCGTATTGTTGGCAACTGGAAACGCTGAACTGGTAGCGCGTGTACCATCGTAAGAAGGTTTTTGGGGATTTGGACGTGGCTTCAAAAGCGGTCAAAACACTCTCGGGAAACTATTGTGCGATGTGCGCGACAACTACTTGTAGACACTACTCTGAGATCCGTGCTTTTTCTGCACGCCCATGTGACCTTTCGGCACGTTCATGATTCTCAGAAACGTATATAAACGCGGCGGTCTGCCAGTCAGATCTTCATTCGTATCAAGACGACACCATGACTATTAACATCATGTTGAAGATACCCTATTACTTCCCTCGCGATGCAGCAGACTCGAGCGATGAGGATGAGCTGACGAGCCGACCGATCAAACCGGTGACCAACAGCCCTTCCCCACCGTTGGAATCAGAGATCGTGGACGTGGCAACTCTAGAAACAAGGGTAAGCACCGACGCCGTTATCAATATCATAGGTCTCCTTATCGACAAAGTACGCCAGCACACTCCCTTCTACATCGGGTGCAGACACTACAAGAAGCGTACGATTGTCGACGATAGGGGACATTTGCAATGCGAACGACACGGTTACGTGACATCTAACATGCCTTTCAATGTTCGAATGTGTTTTGTCGAGATAAAGACGGATCAGTGTATTTGGTTGACTTAATTCGACCAGTCCATGGCCAGTCTCCTAGGCGTGAATGCCGACACCTTTGCTGTTATGGTCGAAACGATGCAGACTTTCGAACTGAACTCATTGTCGGGAACTCGTGTGTCCCTCATTATAAATAAAACTCTACGAGGTACCTACACAAACTACAACGTCACACACCTAGAGGTGGTACAATAGAGCCCGTATCTTGTTTCAGCATCTCTCTGCTGCCACCTCTACTGATGTCACAACTTCCGCCGACACTGCCGATTTCACAACTTCTGTTCCTGACGATGTCATAACTTCTACCCACACCGCCGATGTCACCACTTCCGCTCCTGTCGCCGATGGTCCGAACTTTACCATTGACTTTCCTGTGACCGAAATGAAGAAGGCGCTTGCCCGTCACAAAGCATGTAGCGTTGTTGAACTCTCAAGACGACAATATCGAAATAGAAGATCCTAGTCAATTTCATCAGGACTGCATGTTACTTGATGACATTCTAATTTTCGTGCACTTTGACAAGGCCATTTATGACATTAATTCAACTGCTGTGATGAAAGACTGGTTGAGTGTTTTGCTAGACGCAGGTGTGAATCTATTCGACCTGACGTCCCATCACACGCGTGAGTTGGTTGCGAGAACCGTTTTCAGAGGAGTGGCGAAACAGTGTACAGAAAATGGTTCTGGCAGTAATGGAGTGTGACCTGCAAATAACAAATGTCTTGTGCTTTGATGAAGCCATTGATGATATTAATTCAACCGCAGTGATTAAAGGCTGGTTGATTGTTTTACTAGAGGCAAGTATTAAACTATCCGACATAACATCCGAACATTTGTATATTATCAAGACTGGGTTGGCAAGGTTGCAATACTCTGTTTCGGAACAGTGGCGAAATGCTATGAAGTAAATGGTGCTGGCAGTAATGGAGGGTGACTTATAAATAATTGTTGTCTTCTTTTTTAACCTAATAAAACGTACAAACCTTATATTGTGTCATTTTAATAATAATGACAAACTTCTATAGCGCTTAAATCCCCAGGAATCTGAGCTCAGAGGCGCAACATACAAAATCATTTTATAGTATATGTACCGTTTACTCTGGTCACTTTGTTAATTTCCGTAAACTTTAGCCCTACTTCCATTTACCATACAGGTCTACGAACGTCATGGCATAGTAGAGCCATTTACTATAACAACAGTTAGTGCACTTACTTACTCATCACCAACTCACTCACACAATCTCTCTCTCATTCACTCACCCACTCACACAAACCCTTTCTCATTCACTCACTCACACAAACCCTGTCTCATTCACTCATCACTCACTCACACAATCCCTCGGTCATTAACTCATCACGCACTCACTCACTCACTCACTCACTCACTCACTCACTCACTCACTCACTCACTCACTCACTCACTCACTCATAAAATCCCTTTCTAATTCACTCACTCACACAAACCCTCTCTCATTCACCAACTCTCTCACCCATTCACTCATCACTCAATCATCACTCACTCAAGCACACCTGGTCTCTTTTCTAACATTTTAACTTGTCAACATGTTACCGTGGTAGCAATTTCATATTTTAGTGCCTAAAGTTCATTTCGCGGTTCATTTCATTGCTTACATTTGAACTTGATATTGCTGTCTCCGGCTGCGGTGACCATGGAGCAAATAACTAAAATGGCGGTGGTCGATCCCCGTATGTTGGAAAATATTCAATCACAAAGTCCTACTATCAATCCTATCGAAAGTGTCCTGCGACGACGCGGCGACGAAATGCGAGACATATTAGAACGAAGCGATATACACGAGAGGGAAAAGGAAGTGTTCTATAATCAGTTGTTGAGTCAGTACAACGATCTCTCCGACAAACTGATGTAGGCTACAATGCGTGTGGCCATCGAACAAATTCCCAGTGAAGATGAAAACAAAGTACAACCTGCTAACGAAAATGAAATCATCGAAAATGAACTCATCGACAGCGTTCCAAAAACTATGAAGCAGAAAGCACGGCGACTCCTCCATAAAATGAACGGCGCCGTAAGGTGGGACGATCACGGCGAGATGGTGTACAGAATCAAGGCGGTACTCGATAATAGCATCGCAGATCTCGTGAACGACATGCTGAGAAAGCGGAAGTCGTTTGAACCGGTGGGACGGAAAGCCTTCGCTCGTGGTCTTAAGGACGTCTACCCGCAAATGAATTTAGTGGAAAATTCATATCGTTGGATATACATGCAGTCAGAGTCAGTGAACAAAGACATGTCAAAGGAAACCAATAGTCCGTTTGACAGCAGTCGTCATCGTCGTCGTAGATGGCCTGCATCGTCGTGACGCTCAGCTCGTTTAGTAACACCGTTGCAAATCATACCTTTAACAAGATTTAACAAGATTGCCACCCATATAACTCTAGATGGCAGATGGACAAGGAAGCCTTTGGCTTATCGAGAGTCCAACCCTTTTATCTATGTGTATCCCGCCCTTCTGAGGTATATGTCGTTTTTATTTTTAAATATATTCACGCTACTAGCACCCACACAATCAGCAGATAATATGTTCCATTCATTTACAGTCCTTTGTGAAAATTTGAACTTTCTTATATCTAATCTACACTGCTCCTTTGCTAATGTAACTTTATGTCCTCTAGTCCTTCTATCTTTCTTAACTGAGAACAAATATTTCTATCAATATTTTCATAACCATTCATTATTTTAAACACTTCTATCTGATCTCCTCTCAATCTCCTGGTCTCTAGTGTTGTTAAACCACATTCTTTTAGGCGAATTTCATAACTAAAATCCGTTTTTATATCATTTCAGTCGCTCTCCTCTGTACTCTTTCTAGCATATCTATGATCTTCTTGCGACATGGCCTCCACGCGAGTATACAATATTCTACATGAGGCCTCACTATTGTTTTGTACAGCGGTATTATTAGTTTTTTTTCCTTATACGCTATATTTCGCCTAATTAATCCAAGGATTTGATTTCTCTTTGAAGCTGCAATTCCGCGCTGCTCTGAAACCTTCATATCAGTAGTACTTAGTGCAGTACCCCCCATTGCATATTCTACCTCTTCGTTCCCATGTCCTGTGTGGAGGCATTTATATTTCCCAAAATTGAACAAGATTTGTCATTTTTCAGACCATTTTAACAATCTGTCAAGATCTTCTTGTAAATGTTGTCTATCTTCATCACGTTTAATCTTTCTAAACAATGTTGTATCATCCGCAAATGTCAACACCTTGCTTGTTATTTTATCATCCAAATCGTTGATATATATTAAGAATAATATAGGTCCCTGTACTGATCCCTGTGGTACCCCAGTCAAAACTGATTTCCAGTTTGAAGCCTCCCCATCAATTACTACACGTTGTCTTCTGTCAATCAATCATTTTTCTATCTAGTTTATTATACAATTTCCTATGCCATGGGCCTTCAGTTTAAGCAGTAATCTTTGATGTGTCACTTTGTCGTAAGCTTTCTGAAAATCTAAGCAGATGATGTCAACTGGTGATCCCTCGTCTACCCATTTAGTGATGTCTTCCAAGAAACATAACAGATTTGTTAAGCATTTCCGGGGTTACAATTAACTGTCCTAAATCGTTTTAATCTGCCCCCCTTGAACTTAGCCTCTGGTACTGGCATTGAACTAATATCTTCCCTGGTAAACACTGAACTAAAATACTCATTCAGGTCTTCTGCCACTAAGAATCCCTCTGATATTATATTTCCAGCACTATCTTCCAGAGGACCGACCTTATCCTGAACTTTCTGGTTGCTTCGAACATACGCATGAAAACTCTTGCTGTCATGTTTTATATTACTAGCTAATTGTTGTTCATAGCTTCTCGTTGAATTTCTAATTTCAGCTGTAGTTTGGCTAAGTGCTTCTTTATAACATTTGTAGTCTTCATCATTTCCAGTACATCTATATGACTTCCACATCATTTTTTTATACTTAATTTTCCTAATGGCTTCTTTCTGGACCGTTTTCCATAACTCCACCTCCCTTTCTTCCTATTCTATCTTTCTTAAACATTACATATCCTGTCAGTCCCAATTAGGCTTCTGATATATCGGTGGTGGTGCAGGATTCGGTTATACCTATTATGCAAAGGTCAATATCGTCTACCATAATGTTTAGTTCATTTCTTTTGTTTACTATACTCCTTGCATTTAAACAAACACATTTATATCCAGCTTCTGAAGAGTTTTCCAGACTGTTCTTTGCTGATTTATTTGTGCTGTCTTCATCTATCCCTCCAGTTTCAGGCTTCTCTGTGAGTCCTCCTGCGAATCTAGCTTAAATAGATGCAACCTGTCCCACTGTCAACAGATCGCAGCAGGGTCTCTGAGAAAACTGCTGCCCCCTTTCCACTAAGATGGAGGCAATCACTCATGTACATGTCTTCACTCCCAACAAAGTATCCCCATAAATCTGTGAATCCCACCCCCTCTTCTTCACACATCTGCTCAACTAGTGCGTTGATCGCCATCCTCTTGCAGTTTCTATACGTTGCCCCCCTTCCTCCCATTACTGGCAAAATTCCTTAATCTGTTCAACTCTTGTCTTCTTTAACTTCCTCACTAACTGTCTATACTTCTGTACTATCCTAGTACATGTATGTATTGTATGTGTTAATTGAAAAGTCTGGGTCAAATAAAAGTAATTCTTCTTCGTCTTCTTTTTCTTCTTCTAATAGTAATCGTACACTTCACAAACAAAGATAGACTGACCGTATTTCAATATTAGGATTACTGAATCGCGTAAAACAGGTTCGTATGCGACATCCAATTCACAGGAACAGTGTGCAAAAGACACGATGACGGGAATATTATTATTTATCATAAATATATGAATTGACCATTGACGTTGGTCATTGGTCCGGGTTGGTTGTCTAGGTTGAGGGGTCGATTGGATGCATGGCCGGAGCAGGCTGCCTCTGCGGCAGCCAGTTCTCTTGTAGGACGTCATCACTAGTCATGTTGTTCATCTTCAAAAATATAACATATACTGACCACAAAAGCATACGCAGATCTTTTATGAAAGTTCTACAGAAGATAATGGTCACGTAAGTGTGCCGAAAGGTCACGTGGACGTGCCGAATAAGCACGAACCTCAAAGTAGAAAATACATGCGCGGATTGCAGAGTAGAAAGTACTGTTCAACAGAAGATTTATTATTGTTGTTTACCACATAAGAGACACGAATTTAAGTCTTTCACACATTTTCTGTCAGGGGTCGCTAATTTGAGACCTATTTTTTTTAGTTCAGTACCTAGTCGTCAGGATTTGACCTAATTTTTGTTATAAATGTACACACCAGGTATGAAATGGTTCACCACCTCTGCGACATAAGAAACGACACCATTGTGTATGCTCAATGGCATATTTATTGGCGTCTTCGACCTATTTTATAGTAGAAAAAATAAAAGACACGAATTTAAACAGTACTGTTGACCGTTTTCTCGCAAGAGGGCGCTACTTGACTTCGTTACATAGTTCACCACTTATTCGCTAGGGATGCCACTTGACAAAAAGAGAGACGAATTTAAGTATTAATGATATTTATTTTGCCACCTATCCGCCAGCTGGCCTTGACATATATTTCACCTTGACCTATATATTTTATGCAATGCACCAGAACCAGAAACCAATCTAAAAGATCAAAGAATCAAGATAGACATGGAGTTAGTTGAGGGGCTATTCAATGAGGTGTGCCACCAAAATCTAGATGTGCATACAGAGGTAGAGAAAGTGATCAGGTTAGGGAAAAAACAACTGGAGAGAGAAACAACAAACCAGTAAGGTAATTATGAAAGACACAAACAAAAAGATAAAGTTATTCCGAAACCTTTCAAACCTTAAGGAGGCTGACCCAAAATATAAATGCCTCAGCATTCAACATGACCAAACGCATAAAGAGAGAGGAACGAAAAAACTACTAGAGGAGGCAAGGGCGAAGGAGAGTAGAGACTTGGGGAAATGCATATACAAAGTGAGAGGCCCATCATGGGCCAGGAAAATTAAAAAAATCAAGCCAACAAAGGGCGAGGAGGAAAGACACTAAGAACGACAAAACGGAAAACTACAAAGGAGATGGGAGTGGATAGCACCAGCACTAGTATGTATATAAACACAGCAAAAACCTGCACAAAATTGGTGAAGGGGATAAAAATTAAATAGGGAGCACAGGCCATATTACTATAAATAAACTCAAAGCCATATCTGTGAATGTCAGAAGCCTCTTAAACAAGCTGGATGAAATGCAGTATGTTGCAACCGAGGAGAACCCAGATTTGATATGTGTAACCGAAACATGGGATCACAAAGATGTATCTGACGCAGAGCTTAACCTCGAGGGATACAGTTTGATCAGAAATAATATAGAGGGAAAGAAAGGAGGAGGCTGCATTATATATGTAAGAAACAATATAAACTATGTCAAATGTGAGGAGCTTACACAAACACACAACACGGAATCAGTATGGTGTCGCTTAACAACAATAACAGACTCCCTACTTGTAGGAGTATGCTACCACATGTGCAACGAGCAATAACATTGTAATATTTGGAGATTTCAACCACAGAACCATTGACTGGAGTAGGATGTAGGCAGGAGCCGAGGGGATACGTTTCATGGAACAAACCCAACATGTATGCGATGCTACTAGGGGTGAGAATATATTGGATCTTGTACTATCCTCTGAACCAAATATGGTTGAGCAAGTTAGGGTAAGTGAACCCTTCAGTGACCACAACATGGTGATATGTGATATTATAGTGTCTATACACATAAAAGAGTGGAGAGAAACTTACTACGACTACAAGAGGACAAACTATGATGGAATGAAACAATGTTTAGAGAATTACGACTGGAAGCAGGCATTCCAGGATACTAATGTACACACAAAATGGGACATCTTTAAAAGAGTCGTTAATTCGGCAATGAAACTTTTTTATCCCTGTGTCAACAAGGAGACGAAAGACCAAACCCAGATCGATGACTAAACGAGCAGACATGGCAAGACGGAAGAAATACCACATGTGGAAGAAATACATAGAAACAGAGGAATGTCATCTGTACGAGGCATACAAACGTCAACTAAAGAAAGCCCGGAATGAAGTGGTTAGGGCTAAACGAAATTTTGAGAAGACTTGCCGACAACATACAAAAGACCCAAAGTCTTTTTATTCATATACTAGGACGAAAACTAAGACAAAAGACACTGTCGGCCCCCTTTTGGATAGCAATGGGGATGTGATCATAGACTCGGTCGAGACAGCAAATGTACCAAACGACTACTTCGCCTCGGTGTTCACTGACGAGGTAACACAAAATCTCCCAGACGCTGTGAACTTTTTCACCAAGACAATTGAGGAGTCACCCCAGCATATTGAAATAACTACAACAGTAGTATTGAAAAAGCTGTTGCAACTTAAACCATACAAAGCCCCTGGAATAGACAACTTAAACTCGACAATGCTCCGAGAAGTGGCCACGGCCATTGCACCACTGCTAAGCGAAATTTTCGCAGACAGCATGGAAACGGGAGAAGTTCCACTAGACTAGAAAAGTGCAAATGTTACCCCCATATATAAGAAAGGTATCAAATCACAACCCAGTAACTACAGAGCTGTAAGTCTAACATCACAGATATCTAAAGTAACGGAAGCCATCATCAAGGTTGAAATCGTTGGCCATCTTCAAAATCATGTTTTGATTAAACCGTCGCAACATGTTTTTTAGAAAGGACGTTCATGCCTGACGAACCTTTTAGTGTACCTGGATAAGGTTACATCCTATATCGATAAAGGGTTTCCAGTGGGCTCTATTTATCTAGATTCCAGTAAAGCTTTCGATCGAGTTCCACTGCAGGCTGGCGACGAAACTAAACGCACATGGGTAGGAGGAGCGGTTAATAGATGGATATCGCAGTGGCTGACGGACAGAGTATAGCGTGTCATTATAACTGGTTTCAGTTCTGGGTGGTCACCTGTTAAGAGTGGTGTCCCCCAAGGGTCTGTTCTGGGTCCAATTTAATTTGTAATATATATATTAATGACATAGACGAAGGAGTGTGCAACCATCTCCTAAAATATGCTGATGACACAAAACTGTTCAGTCAGGTATCATCCTGTAAAGATGCGGATAAACTTCAGAAAGACCTAAACAAGTTGCACGGGTGGAGTGCAGAATGGACAATGTTGTTTAATGCAGAAAAATGCAAGTGTGTACATTACAGTCATAACAACAGGCAGTACGACAACTTCATGGGTGATAACCCCATAGAAACTTCACATGTAGAAAAAGATTTGGGAGTGATAATAACAGACACACTTAATGTAACGGAGCAATGTGTTAAGGCATCAAATAAGGCTAATGCGATGCTAGGCATGATCAACAGAGCTATCAAATATAAGACCAAAGAAGTAGTTGTAAAACTATACAAGTCCTTAGTAAGACCTCACCTAGACTACTGCATTCAGGCATGGCGCCCATTCAAACAAAAAGATATAGACTTATTAGAAAAGGTGCAACGTAGGGCGACCAGGATGATTTCAGATTTAAGTCACTTAGATTACCAAAGACGTTTAAGAATGCTAAATATCACGACTCTGGAGACTAGACGACTGCGTGCTGATTTATTGGAAGTTTATAAAATATTCAACGCGTTAGAGAGTATTCTTCCTGCAGATTTTTTTGTTATGGAAAATAAACAGACCAAAACAAGAGGGCACCCTTTCAAAATAACCAAAGTGCACTCAAGATAAGATATACGCATGTACTCCTTTACTCAAAGGATAGTTAACGACTGGAATAGACTTCCGGAAGCAGCAGTGATGTCCAAAAACATCAACCAGTTCAAGGGACACATTGACAAATATTTACGCAATAGGGCGGATGATTACACGAGTCAACGTTTGACTCCCTTCCTCGTCAACTCCTTGACTACTACGTAGAAGAGGAGGACTCAAGGTAAATTCAAGGTAAATTTGACCTTGGCCTTTGCCCTTGACATATATATTTAACATTTCCAAATACCACCGATCATAATCATTCAACCTAGTCTGATCAACGCGACATACTACTCAAGTGCATAAAAAAGATGTTGCGGTTTTTATCACACAAAATCATGATGTTATAATTTAGTTTGTAAGTGGTTGTTGCTAAGTATCTTGAGCAATATACATACAAGAATATACGTGTTCATTGTATGTGTTTATTGTATTCTAGTAAGGTTCCAACTTGCCTTGGAAAAGCTACGTTTTTTGGCATAATGGTTTCACGATTTTCACGGAAAACAAAAGGCGAGCCTCTAATCTACAGAAATGCGACAGTTAGCAACTCCAACTCATCGCGAGTTGATAGTTCTTGTTAAAGCAAACCAATACAATATGTTAGCTTGTGTGTGCAAATGCGCTTAGCTTTGATTCACATAATGGAACAATAATTGCTTAGGCCAATGCTTAGGTCTATGTCATGTTATTTGTCCTCTTGTCACCTAGCGTTTTGCTTTGGATGGCAATCGTATTAAATAATTTAAGACATGTAAATATAAACTTAGTAGATATTTTTCCTGCTAAATCCAGAACCTAATCTGTCAACAGTGAACAGCATATTGTGTCATAAATAGACATTTGCATTATCAATTTGACCTGATAACTCGGATGATGGATAATGAGATCGTTTCGGAGAAGCAGCGCTGAACGGCTGAGCCGCAGTTTTGGCGTGGACAAGATTTTTTTAAACCCAGTACATTTTTGACAGATACGTATACACCAGAAACAACATGATGGGCGTTCTTACTAATGCAATTAGATTTGTAGAAAAGACAACGCAACGACAATGTTCCATTCAAACAGATGTGTATATTTGCAGAAGGTCGCTCCCTACATCATCGATTGGCTCTTCCAATCACTTCATTCCCCCACAGTCTCGGTTGGCTCTTCCAATCACTTCATTCCCCCACAGTCTCGGTTGGTTCTTCCAATCATTTCACCCCTACCGTCTCTCTCTGTATTAGTCACAGCTTAGCCACGTCGTGACTTACTGTTTTGTACGAAGGGTCTGCCTTTTCTCATCCACTGTCATTTTAGCTAGATCGAGCGAGTGATATATTGACGTAGACAGTTATTGATGCTGATACTTAGAGCACGCGACAGCCGTGACGCGCGTGACCTCTCGAATTAAAGATGTGACGTGGACAGTTTGTTAACTGGCAAACGACAGACTTCCGGTGAATAGCTATGACACACCGACATGGGAACCTACTGTGAAGAGAATCCAAGATCAGACTATTTTCATTCCGAGCGTGCCAATATCAGTTATACTTGCGTCCGGAATATTCGGGGCACGTCAAAATTCGTGGTACTGAAATCTCGTGTTCTGACGCTCTTGGCCTTGGCGAACAATTTACACAGCGTAATTAGGACCCACGAATTTTGACGCAGGTCTCTTCGATGAGATTTGGATTTCGCCGGTATATTGTCGTAAGTAATTCATTCATAACAACGTTTGTAACAGTTTGTTTACATAAATTGTAAGGAATATGTGTTAGAGATTTAGCACATAAATATCTTACAGAAGAATTTAGTCAGGTTTTAGTAAAAATGGCAAAACGCGATTGTACCCACGATTATTGCCCACACCAGTATAACACCTGTGGCCGTGAACGTGAAGAACTTGTCTGTTAATTCGTCATTAAACACGCAGGCCCTGTGCAACTCCTCCGTTCGACTCGACACAATAATGCATTTTGTTACGCTTATAATTAACGGTTTCTCAGATTTTTTATTCCTGCACACAAGTTTTACAAAGTTACAGGGATGCAACTCACTGAAAGTCATACACATTTATGTTTGAAAGGTGGTGGTATTCACTCGTTTTAATACACTTGTCACAATTTAGATTTTCGACGAAATGATCGACCAATCGAAACACGAGTTCTTGCCCTAATACATGTATTCTTCGACTGACCGACAGACTGATGTAAACTGTACGTAAACAGACAATTAGATAGTCGACAACGAACAACAGTCGTCCAAATAACATCATCAGATCGCACTGGTACACACACCATACAAAATGGCGGTGATTCATTGAACGGAAAACGTTGTGTTGCCAAGTGCATCGAATGTTTCGGTGTAGAATTATATGTCTGATATCGACGGATCCTGTGTTGCTGAATGAAAGTGTTGTCTCTGCATGGTGTCTACTGCACAGCGACTTGCTTGGATTGTGTTCTCTCTCAGCGTGTCTGCGTCGTGTAGAACATTCGCGGGGAAGTTGCTTCTGCCTTTTGTCCGAAATTATGTCGAGTCCTTGGTGAAATTCAACTCGTTGACCGTTTGTATGCTTGCATCTGGTGAATGTGGCAGGTCACTCTGCAAATAAACGGTATATAATAAATCGCTGTAAGCGTATGCGAATCTGCTTAAGCCAAATAAGATACGACTGAAGGTAGTGTAAAAGTATGCCAACTCTGCTAAGATCAATTCCAACAAAAAATGCGAACATAATTCCTGTATACGACCTGTGCTGCAATAGACAGTTTCTGGGACCACGTTTCACTTTCAATCTCATTCCAGTTCTCACACGTACGTACAATTGAGAATATAATTACAGATGATTTCGCCACTTGTGAAGATACATCATTCGTGCAATGATTGCAGCACCTGAACGCTTTCCCGGCCGCATTCTCGGAGGGCTTTAGGCCATGCCCATCCCTTTGCCTCTAGGATATGAAATGTTGCTACATACTGGTCGGGGTGAGAATATATTATTCTTAGCTTCAACGAATCGTTCGTTTGATGTTGGAATGCGCAGCGATGTGAATAGTCCTAATGCGTTATTATTTGCCCCGCAGAACAAGATAACCGCATTGTGAATTCCTACCTATACCACAACATAGAAGTTACGTTCAAAAATGAAGACGTATCGCTTCCACACGATAGGAGACGAAGTGACTCACGAACATAAACGGACAGGAGTCAACATCAACCACCTGGTGCTTGAGGTCAAACTAAATTGAGACAACGCAGCAGGTTACGAGACTAGCCTTTGGAAATCAACGCAACTAAGATGTCGATATTGATCCGTCAGAACGTTTAACTTATCAGAGATGTGATTACCCATAGGTATAGTCCTCAAGATTAAGAGAACACAGTGCAAATGCAGAGCCCAGATCAAATGTGTACGCCAGCATAGTAGACGAGGCGTGATTAAGAGACGATATTGCGTGCATTTAGGATGCAAATAAATCAGATACAGCTGTTAGCGCAGTCCTGGTTCTCAGTTAGGCGTTATTTGTAATGAATACCTGCGTGTCTTTGCGGCATTACGCCTGCGGCTTGATACAATATAATTATGGCCTTATTATACTTGTAATGAGGTAAAATAGGCGGACACGGCAGGACACTGGATTAGATTGTCCAGCTGGATACGAAAGTAGGCAGAAAATAATAAGTGTGAGTGTGTGTGTGTGTGTGTGTGTGTGTGTGTGTGTGTGTGTGTGTGTGTGTGTGTGTGTGTGTGTGTGTGTGTGTGTGTGTGTGTGTGTGTGTGTGTGTGTGTGTGTGTGTGTGTGTGTGTGTGTGTGTGTGTGTGTGTGTGTGTGTGTGTGTGTGTGTGTGTTCCCAGTCGGGGGAGGTAGCGCCGTATCCGTCACTTAGGCTAAGCCGGCAATCAGTCTCAGTTGGAGATTGCGCCACCCTAGTTGAGCCGATGACACCAAGGACTGTCAACACGCGCCGGGCAATCTCATGTCCGTCACTCCAAATTACACGCAATATGCGAACTTCGCTTGCGTGGGATTTTCGGCAATACATTTTTCTAGATGAAATAGTGCCAGTAATAACGGGTGTCGAATAAAAACGCCGCCAATCTTTTCAACATGCAAGAGTTAGCGGTACCGAAGTTATGCCGAGTTATTTCAGTCCTCGGCCGTCCGTCACGATGAGGCATGAACCATCTTTCACAAATGACATGCGACGTTTAACGTGATTACGGAATTGCGTACAATCGTTCATTTAATTCAGCGTAATGTTAATAAATAATACATTTTATTATGAATTCTGCGACCGGTGTTCCTTCATCATGAATGACAATCTTTCGAAATTGGAAAGCAAAAACTCTCCCAGATTAAGTAAATATAATTAATGGCACAATTAGCGAAAAGTCAAATGTAATGGCGCCGATTGCATGTTGATAGCATACGTAATGCGTAGGTAGGTCTGCGTAATGGCATTGGTTATATTATTCATTTTATTAGTTCTTCAAGTTATCCGAGCTAGAGTCTTAGGACAGTTTCATATTTTCATTTGACTAAATATATGTTAATTAGGTAACTGGGTTTGTCATGTCAATTCAGTATATGTACGCACACTCGTGCTTCTGTGTATGTGCGTGTGAGCGTGCGTGTGCATCCACGTAACTATGTATGCACTTATGTTCATATGCATGTATGTATGTACGCATGCATGTGTGGTTGGTTGGTTGATTCGTTGTTTGTTTGGTTGTCTGTTTTGTTGTTTGTCTGGCTGTTTGTTTGGTTGTCTGTTTGGTTGTTTCTTTCGCTGTCTGTTCGGTTGTCTGTTTGGTTGTTTCTTTGGCTGTTTGTTTGGTTGTCTGTTTGGTTGTTTCCTTGGCTGTTTGTTTGGTTTTCTGTTTGGTCGTTTCTTTGGCTGTTTGTTTGGTTGTCTGTTTGGTTGTTTCTTTGGCTGTTTGGTTGGTTGTCTATTTGGTTGTTTGTTTGGGTGTTTGTTTGGTTGTCTGTTTGGTCGTTTCTTTGGCTGTTTGTTTGGTTGTCTGTTTGGTTGTTTCTTTGACTGTTTGTTTGGTTGTCTGTTTGGTCGTTTCTTTAGCTGTTTTTTGTTGTTGTCTGTGTGGTTGTTTCTTTGGCAGTTTGTTTGGTTGTCTGTTTGGTCGTTTCTTTGGCTGTTTGGTTGGTTGTCTGTTTGGTTATTTCTTTGCGTGTTTGTTTGGTTGTCGGTTTGGTTGTTTCTTTGGCTCTTTGTTTGGTTATTTGTTTGGGTGTTTCTTTGACTGTTTTTTCGTTTCTTTATTTGTTTCTTTGACTGTTTTTTCTCTTAGTTGATTTTTTAAAACTGTTTGTTTGTTTGTTTGTTTGTTTAATTGGTTGTTTTTACTTTTTGTTAGTTTGGTTAACTTCTTGACTGTTTGGTTGGTTGATTGTTTTACTGTTTGTTTGGTTCGTTGTTTTACTGTTTGTTCGTTTGGTTGATTATTTTACTGTTTGTTCGTTTGGTAGGTTGGTTGACTGTTTGTTCGTTTGGTTAGTTGATTGACTGTTTGCTTGTTTGGTTCTTTTACTGTTTGTTAGTTTATTTTGTCGTTTTGCTGTTTGTTCATTTGGTTGGTTCGTTTAGTGTTTGTTCTAGTTCTGCTGTTTCCAGCGCACGGTAACGTTCTATTATCTGACTAGTCTGTATAATTGTGGTGAAAATGTAACAGTCTTGCCTGCCCGGTCCGGGTTTCGAACTCAGAGCGCTGTTTTACTGTTTGTTCATTTGGTTGGTTGTTTGTCTGTTTGTTCCGTATGGTTGATTATGTTACTGGTTTTTTTTTTGGTTCGTTGTTTTTCTGCTTGTTTGATTGGTTGTTTGCCTTTTTGTATGTTTGTTTGTTTGGTTGTTTGTTTGGTTGACAGTATGTTTACCCCCAGTGAAGGCAGCAGACAGCGTTCGTATCACGCGAGGCCTCTTACTTACCGCTGTTGCATGTCAACGTCGACGACCAGCATTCATCAGGTCTCGGATCATTTCTCTGACGTCATCCACGGAGGCTGACGACGATAGCCGGGTCGAGCCTCTTGGCAGTTGTAATCCGCCCTCGCCGCCGCCAAACATACTCCCGAGCATGCGATGTCGCGGCAGTCCCCTGGAGCCTTCCGTTTGGCGGCCATTTTGTTTCCGTGCTTTGTCAAATATTGTTGCCGTGAAATCCAAGTTGTCGAGACCAAGGACACCTTTGAAAGAATACATTGTGTCAAGGAGGCAAATCAACAACACGCAGACATTGTCAGTCTTAAATGTCTATAAATAATACTGGGCCTTGAGGCCCACAAAAAAACCTAACCTCCTTACAAAAATGATGAGGGTGGCTATACCTTTATCCAGCCCCCCACTAAAATTACTGGTGCGGCTCAGCCCCAACCCCCCCCCCCTCACCCCGGTAACGACACCAATGTATCTAAGTAATATAATAAAACATGACCTCAATGAAGATGTCCCAAAAGAACAAACGTTGAATCAATTAAGAGAACAGTATTGAACAAATCCAGAAGATGTTTGGGCCATGCCCATAGAATGTCATCAATAAGAACGACAAAGCAGGTATGGCACAGGAAACCACCAGGAAAGAGAAACATCATGACCGTCATGAACTCTCCCTTGTGTGTCTGACATCACAGAGGTGAGTGAGTAAGTAAACATGACCACCGCATGACATATTGATTGGGTCATCGACATACAAGAGACACACTTTAAACAAACAAACAAAATCCGTGCAACTTTCATACGAAAATAAGAGTAATGGATAGAGGTAGGGCCATTTGAAAAACTCAACTCGCCAAGTTCGTCAGTTCTCATTTAACCAAATGTGACAGATTATTGAATTTGGGACACAAAGAACTAAATTTTAATAAATGCATAGTATACTAAGAAGACTGGAGGGCATCTCTAAGGAAATTAATACAAGGTAAAAACAATATAAAGACGAACAATGCCACTTACTATTGAGTGAGAAAGTGATGGACTACTCAGATTGTGTCGATTAACAATACTATATACAAGACAATACGTATTCGGCTAAACAATGTCGCTTTAATATTAAGTGGTTGTGAAGATATTGACATCAAATGTTACCAACGTAGGAAGAAGGTTATTCAACCATAAAGGCATGTTGTAGTATTAGTAATGGGGCGATGAAAAGTGAAAATGAAATAGCAATTAATATGTCATAGAAGAAACAATAATGGGACAAACTACTTAGCACTGATACTGTGAGGGTAAGGTTCGCTGGCCAGTAAACCACTTCTAAAATGTCATTCATTTTAACAACCCCACCATATATTTAATCATTATTATATTCGTTGTTTAAATTTGTATTAATGTGTTATTTACACGTGCAATATAAGTGTGTAAAAGTAAAACTGTATTACACTGCATTTTTCATTGGAATACTGTTGAAATCTACCAGACAATTGGCAGAACAATCAATGCGCTATCCGTCTGATATCGACGGCTCGAACAGCGATTACGAAGCGTGTCAAGGGGGTGGGTGGGTCTAAACAATGGTCACAACTAGCTCGACGTACTTTATGGATGTCCCCTAATGCAACTATTGATAGGATAATTTTATTTCAGTTAAGAAACGCAGAAGGACTAGAGGACACGAAATAATGTTAACAAAGGAACAAAGTTAATTATATGTAAGAAAGCATTCATTCCCGCAGAGGACTACGAAGGTATGGCATAAATGATCTACCTGTTGATGATATAAATGCTAGGAGTGTGAATATATTTTAAACAAAATAGCCAAATATCTCAGAATGGGATTACGCATAGATACAAAACTCTCTAAAAGACAAAGGCAACACCGTCCACATGTCATGTGGATGTTTTTGCTCTGGAGGGCTATATTTCTAAGTTTGGCTAATTCTTGTAAAAACCTTGTTAAATCAACATTACGGAATGTTGATTTAACAAGGTTTTTTGTCAGAATGTCATGCAATTTCCTCAGTGTTAGACCCTCATTTTGTTAACTAGGTCTTACCATATCACGAGTATCATATAATAGCAGGAATGCACCGGGTGACAGTGGCGTGACGGATGTTGTATATCCGAAACAGAGGGAGATATTCAATAAAGGAATGGCATATTTCCACTATAGCGTAGAAATGAATATGTTTGTTACAAGACGAGAAGTTTTACCATCAATCCTGTGCCACACGAGGATACCATCAAAAATCACATTCAATATGTAGGAGTCTTTCACGTGAACGATATCTTACACGTTTGGATTGCTGGTGCATCAGATATTTCAGGTAATGAGGACAAATGTTGTGTATATCCGACGACAATTGTGTTCCCATTTCTAATAACGCCTCTTCCGATTTCTATTGACGTCTCCAGAGACACCCTTACACGAAGGAGCGACCAGTCTCTCTCTCGATATGCCGCCAGCTTCCTTGTTCATGTGTGTGTTGCTTTGGAAGATGATTTCCTTAGCCTTGTTACAAGATACTTAGTCTGGCCGTGTATAGATAAAACATTTATATTTAAACTTAATGATCTGCCGACTGTCATTAATACAAATAGGTATACAAATAGGTATGCTTGTTAGTTGGTAATCATCTAGTTTATTTAACTTGAAAAGACAATTGGGCAATTACTTTGTTAAGAGATTTGATGTCTATTGCACAGGTTAACTTTCAGATGGCCACATCTTACGCTTTGTGCACCGCTTCTGTTGGAACTTAGTGCAACAGATGACGTCCTTTAAGTCAGATGGACATTGATTGGACCCGATCTCGGCCCCCGCATGTCCGACGGTGACTTGCTAAATTGGCATATGACGCCTAAAGGCGGTCAGATTGACCTTTCTACTCTCACGCTGCAACAGACACCGGTACACCGTAGTTCCGTATCACCAGGACAAATAATAAATTCTTCTCAAAATTGTTTGTGGGGCGCTGTAGAGCAGTGGTACAATATCGGAATCTTCGTCAAGGGAACCCTGTTTAGAAACCTCTTGCGGCCGTTTCGGAGCTTGAGCACTTTCGTGCACCCCACGTTGCTTCAGTTCATACGGCTGTATAAATGGATACCTTGTGCATATATGTGAACTAGTAGTCTTTGTGTAATATCACAAATACAACTCCAACGATTGTTTAGCACGCGTTGTACCAAAGACCCCTTGCTTCCCACGTTCACTTCCTCTATTTAAACAATTGCACTGACTTCCGGTTGCGTATCGAATAATATTTATGTTAGCTATTATTACATACCGTGCCCTTTCTGCACAACATTTCTACACATTATTTGGTTAGTCTCCTGCGTTTTACACACAGAAACTGGAATCAACTTCCAAATCACTGTAAAATAATGTCAGGGTATAGCCACCTTTCGTAAAAAATAAATAAATACGTATTTGTTGAAATTCACATTCACGTCGCAAACATTCGGCGGTCCCTTGCTCTAATGATGACTCTTGCGCGTCCCTGTTCACGTTTTTGCTCAATGATTCTTGTATGTTATGCCTCTGAGCTCTGATGCGTGATGGTATACGCGCCTTAGAAGTTTATTATTAATTGCAGCGTGACTTAATGTTTCCAGGTCTGTCAGGGTGGGGGTGTAAAGCTCTTTGTAGAGAGAGCAATCAGATAGTGCCCGCTACATATATTATAATTTGCTTTTGCCTTTACGTCGGTGTTCAAATTTACAATACAAAATACTCCCTACTGCATAGTCGGTATAACTGAAGTTAATACTTCAATGGGATTCCATTAATACAATATTCGCTATACTAATCTGAAAAAATATCTTTCATAAAACCATGCATGATAGAACGGGGATTCGAAAGTGTTCCTTTTCGCACATAGCCAACGATACCCGAAGACTACGTCGGCCGTATGTCATCCGCGTTGGAATCCCGATTGCGACGGCGACAGGCAGTCGCCCACTTTCGCCGCGATCCTCGATAGAATGATGAGAGACAGTGTTTTTCGGAATAATTATAGTAAAACTATCGGACGCACACTCATTAGTGGGCCTATCCGTTTTCCCTGTTTCTGTTTCAATACGACTACACCCTTGCCTAGGTCGAGCGGTTCATGTTCTTCCAGTGCATTGTCAAGATTCTTCTTCGTCTACGTGCCGCGTCTGTCACATGCGTTGGCGATAATGGCCTTCCAGACCGCACGGTCGTCTGTAGTCTGTAACAGTTATATAATATCACCTTCCACACCATGTTGACAGACTATCATTCTCTGTGGTCCTCAGCATCCTCTGTCCTTCTCAATCTTTCCTTTTGTTACTATTTGTTCTCGGTTTATTTTTTTCATTATATGGCCTATGAATCTTGCTTGTTGTGTTCTTTTCTTTTTAAATGATCTTTCTTTTTGATTTGGCTGTCCTGATAATGACTTCATTGCTTTTCTTTCAGTCCTAGGCACTGTTAGCATTCTTCTCAAGAACCACGTTTCAGTGGCTACTATGTATATTGTGAATGTTTGGTTATTGCCCAGGATTCACACTGATATAGCAGTATGGGTTCTATGTAGCATTGCAGTAAATGTTTTCTCAATTCAAATGATACAAACATGTTTTACGTATTGCGGAAAGCTGTTTTGGCCTGAGCAGTTCGTCCCTTCATCGCGTCGTTGCATCGACAGTCAGATGTCATTACTGCTTACAGATAGCTAAACGTGTGGCCTTTCTACGTGACAGTGTCATATACTACCATGTTGCATGTCGGAGCGTAATTTTCCTTTGAAATGACCATGTTTTCTTTTTGTTCAAGACAGACCATTTGTTGTAGATCTATTTCATTTTCAGCAATCAGTACCATGTCGTCTGCATATTGTAAATTCTGTATCCACGTATTTGGCCACCAGGCATAGGGCCTTCCTTCGAGGATTCTAGGATAATCTCACTGTATATTGAAAAAGAGATCGGGGGATAGGACAACCCCTTGTCTTACACCACGTTTTATTTCTTTTAATTTACTGATGTAATTTTCAATTTGCTGTGCTATTATTTGTTCCCAGTAGCTAAAGTTGTATCATGATTCTCAGATCTTTCCAATCAATGTTCAGACTCTCCAGTATTGATATGCTTTCTTCATGACGAAATATATCAAGTGCCTTTGTGTAATTACTAATAGTCCATGTAGATACCATCGGGGCGGGCAAGATCTAGTTATAATTTTTTTAATAGGCCATGCCTATGGAACCTATTTTGGTAAACATTGCTGAGCGGTTGATTACACGAAGAAATTGGATTTGGATCTTTAAGATGGCCGCCAAATCCAATTTCCTCATGTTATAATAACTGCGTCACCTAGAACCATAATTTCGGTGTCAATATATAGGTTTTAGTGTTAAAGGATTTCAAATATTTTACATTTGGCCTTCTATGGCATTCACTTCAGCCATTTTTATAGATGGCGGTCGTTAATGCAAATATTAACATATCGTAGCACCTACGTCACTAGGAGCATTGACTTGTACATATGTGCATAGATTTATGGGCTGCGCTTTTTTAAAATGTTAAGTTAGACCTTCTCTTACATTGATATATATTCGCTATTTTAAAGATGGCGTCCTTGACAGACTATTATCCCCGTACCTTCAGAACAACGTAGCCTAGAGTAGTGAAAATAGATTATTTACATTCAAGATGGCGCCCACCAAAGCCTAGTATGCACTATTTCAAGAACTACATAACCTAAAGCCGTACAACTGATGTAAAAATATAGGTTTCCAGGAAGAACATCAGAAACGTCTGCAAAGATGTGTCATAAGCGTCGTTGAATCAGGTCTTAGAAAACAGATCAAGTGCCCGCAGCATGTATCTCTTTAAAGTCTACGTTGACTTTCTGCGAGTTGGAAATGAGAGCCTCTTACCTTTTTGGTTGTACTATCTGGACATGGTCGAAGTTTTGCTAGGCCTGCTTCGAGCATCAAGAGAGATGGATGCTACACCTAGCGTCTAATTGTGAAAGATCCCATGGTGTTTCGCATATGACAGGCTTAACTACGCACGCTACCTCCTGTACTTCTATGCTCAGATGACACAACTGCCCGTCGAACACCCAGATGTCGAACAACAGACGCCGGGTGGGACAAAGGGGTTCAGTTTGAAACCAGGAGCTATGAGGAAGTACTACCTAACAGAACTGAGAAACATGATTGGTCTAAGCGGTTCCAGGCTGGCTCATCCAGATCTTCAAAGGTCCTGCATCTGTGTCGAGTCCCTGGTTGACCAAAAGATCTTCTGTGAGCTCATCACATAGGCGACGAAGCAGATGTTCAAAAAGACAAGCTTAGAAGAAGCTCTACTAACAAATCATTCCCACGACAAGATGAAAAAGCAAAACTTGAAGACTTCCAATGTAAGTGCAAAGAACGCCAGTGGAAAAGGAACAAACCAAAAAGATGGTCCTGAAGGCGGACAGAAATTTATTTGGCCACGTGATCCTGCTGCACATGAGGAATGTCTTGGCTCGCCCACTAGGCCCTCTACCCTGGGCACTCACAAAGGTTGATGGGTGTTTGCGGAAGACGAAAAAAGCTGCACTCACTAGAGAGATGGAGAGACATTTTCACCAGCAGAATATGTCTCTGACACAACCTGCATCGTTGATGGGATGAGTTTGATGCAGAAGCTGAACGGCAACAACAAAACGTTTGCACAGCTGTCAGACTCAGTCATGATTCTATTCCTACATGATGGGTCACAGAGTCACAGGATTGATCTGGTATTCGACGGTTACCGGGAGACGCCAATCAAAAATACTGAGAGGTGAAACCGGAGATCAAACACAACTATCCAGTACAAGAACATTGCAAGAAGCCACACTATCCAGACGTGGAGGAAATCCCTGTGCAGCTTCCGGCCTGATCAAATTCATCGTCGATTAGTGGAAACTGCCGAAGTACAGGGCTACAAAACAAGTCACTGTGATGAGGTCTGCTGCTAGATGACCAAAGATGACTGGGTGGAATTCACAAAACTGATATCCACGCTGGAAGAAACAGATACTCGTATGCTCCTACGGGCACTGCTCACTGCAATCAATGGCTATCATATTGCAAGCCGAAGACACAGATGTTATGATGTTCTCCTTGGTTTCAATTGAAACATCCCCTGCTTCATCTACCAGAAGTGTGAAACACGAAACCGCACACGGTTCATCGACATTAGAAAATTGCCCAGCATCTGCAACGCCCTAATTGGATTACATGCTTTCACATGCTGTGACGTTGAGAGTGCCCTCACAGGCAGTGGGAAGTTGGGTGCCCTGAAAATGATTAAAAAAAAAAAAAGCACATGCAATGAGACTTTCAGCCAACTTGGTAAATCCTGGAAAGTCTCTAAGCAACTTTTAATAAAATACAACTATTTACCTGCTATCTGTTTGCGGCAACTGCCTGCACTGACGAAATGAGTTAACTGCGCTATCAACTCTTCTATGCCAAACGAGGAGAGGCCGAGTCCAGCCAGTTTTAAACCATGCAGATATCGCCTCCATATGCATGTTCTTCGACCCAACTACTAAGCAGCAATTTTGAAGTGCTGCTTTCAGACTCAGCCATTTGTGGCAGACTCGAAAGAGTGTGGATGGATGACAGATGATGAAGGTCACCTGGTCATCGAGCAAATGCGCGCTCTTGACATGCACCAACATGTGCACGTTACAGACGTGCATCAATCAGAAAAAAGTACAGTTCGCATTTGAACTAAGTGACTCTGATGATGGAGATTGCGATGATGATAACTGAGCTGATGAACATGCCTATTATTATGAGCTATATGTAAGTTGTTGGGCGCCATCTTGAAACATGGCGGCTACTTGAATGTCGAGGGAAGTCAAAGGGTAATATATTTGAAATCGCCGTACCTTAAAAACTATATTTTGACGATAACCATGTGGATCTAGGTTACGTTGTTCTGAATATACTGGAATAATAGTCTATTACGGGCGCCATTTTTTTAAATGGCGATGATATATCTGAGAAATTCAAAGTTTAATTTTTTTAAGTCGCTGCCCACAAATCTGTGCATTTGAGGTGCTCAAATTACTGGTTTATGCGACGGAGGTGCCACGATATTGTGACATTTGTTTTGAAGATCGCCATCTTTAAAAATGGGGGATGTTGACGTCACAGAAGATCAACTGTAAAATATTTGAAATCCTTGATCACTAAAACCTTGACACCAAAATCATAGCTCTAGTTGACGCAGTTATTACAACAAGAGGAAATTGGATTTGGCGGCCATTTTTTTTAATGGCCGCCAAACTTATAAGCAACCGCTCAGCAATGTTTATAATAGCAAAATATATTCCATAGACATGGACTATTTCAAAAATCATAATAAGACGTATATAGATCTCTGTATGCACCTCCAATTCTGTTTCAATCAGTATTCTTCGTATGTATGTTGCATTATTTGTATCTTTATCTTCTATAAATCCATATTGTTTTTCAGCAATTTCCGGCTTTATTTTGTTTTCTCTCCAGGTCATAATAATGTTAAGTACATCTTGGTGAAATGACTCATGAGCTTTATTGTACGATGTAGTTCACATTCAATCGCGTCTCGGTTTCTTGGTATTGCTACAAACATGGATTTTAATAAATCAGTTGGGATTGTATATTTTGATCAAGAAGTCTGTTGCTATGTCAATACCGTATTCAAGATTGATAAGTTAATAAAATTCTTCGAGAGCTAGATACCTCTCGTTGCTATTTGGTTTGCATACTTACGTTACCTAGGTCCCAACTAAAATGTATGCCGTCAGATTAAAACAATTACATAATACATGATCTGTTTCAGCATTACACAAACAAAGGCTAAGCCGTTAATGATATCATGAGTACATGCAAAAATTTATCGTAATCGATTACATTTATTTTTACGTGATCGTATTTATAATCGTATTACATTTCAACAGTAATAGTAGCCTATCAAGCATACATCTCTCCTGTAATGAATATGTGTTAATCATTAAACTACTATGTCTCACCTTTCATTTTATAATAAAAAAATTGGGTGTTGCATTGTCAATACGTCACGAGACATAATTCAACAACTTCTGTCTGTGGCAGTCTTCTAGAATTATGCAGTAAGCGTGAAACCAACTTTTATATAGGAATTCCTGATAAACGACGCCATTTATTATTAATACGTCTTCCTTGTGTAGTTTCGTATTTAGTTCTTAAACGAATAATTGGAGTTATGATGTTTAAGTCTTTGTCTGCGGAACAGATGATTGTATATCGCATTTGCATAACTACGTGCTCGGGAGTTATCTTGTTATGACGAGACAAAATGCATACTTCTTATGTCATCACTGGCATGCATTAAGTACCGTGGACCAGTATGACATTGTCCAGGCCTTTAGAAGTAAAGGGCGGGTGGAATTGCAAAATATCAATTATCTAGTTGGTGTGTATCATGCCCGGTGAAGTGTTAATAAATTGTAATTTAATTAACACTACTACTAATAATAATCTTTATTGGCCGAAGTACATGAATTATGTTTGCCATCTAAAAACACAAAGGAGACAAGCCCGATATCAAGCAAAGAAATCAAACCTGTTATAAAAACAAAAATACAATAAACACATACAAAAAACACATACAAGTACATCACAAATGATAGTATCATAGCTATATAGAATTATAAATGTCACCAAATAGACAGGTGTGACATGACCTATGAACGTGACTCACCCAGTCGTTTCCCTCGTAATTCTTGTGTAGTGACTACGTCATTTCTTGACGATCTTTTGTGTTGTTGTAATGCGGTTCTCACGAGCTTCGTAAACACATATGTTCGTTCGTAAGGAGTGTCATCTGCTTCTGTCGACTGTCTGTGCGGTTTCCGCACAGTATCCAAATAATCCCTCGACGATTTAGCGGCGGATGTACGGAATGACTTCACTGGGCATGCGCAGAAAACCAGCACGACAAGGACAAAGACAATTCGAACGTGTAGCGCACAATCGGGTTTTGTTCGCATCGTAAGTTCCGTCGGATGTACCTGAAAGTGAAACTGTTTTAGCCGAAAAATGGTACAAAGTCTAGTGTTTTATGTGTGAACAGGTACGCCGAGTTTTGGCGACACAGAGTACAAGTAATAAAAACCCACTGCAGTAATGTTTTTCTCTATGTATCAGTTGAATGTTCCTGCTGTGTTTGCTAACAACACAAAATTAAGCATCAATACATTGTATAAAATAGTGAATCACGAAAATCGATCTATGGCATATGAAATACAAAGTGAAATGGCATCTACCACCAACATTCATTTGGGAAACATTTTACATTTAGTAAATACAAAAATAGTAATATTTATATGGCAGCGTGTAGATTCCTCGAAATGTTGAACACAACTAAGGTATATTTATATAATTACGAAACAGCAATGCATAGTATGCATTAATGTAGGTGGGTGTAAGATGGTAATAGTTTGGGAAATATTGAAATGATACGGGGTAAGGCATTCAATGAAGTTCTGCTAACATGTTATTTATATCCACTGTGCCATTATTTATATCCTTTGAGTAAGGCTTTCAGGTTACTACGACACACATGTATTTACCGTCACATATATTCAACGCGGTAGCTACTAAATAAATCAACAAACAATTTTCGTTAACATAGGCCTAATACACAGCTGACGCCACAGAAGAGCGCTATTAATTGGACAAGGAAAACGACTATTGCGTTGCACATTCACAGTCCACACCGGGCTAAACTTGCCACTTTAAAATTTCTATTCACTACACCAACTAGTACAATTTGGCGATTGTTTCCCCTTGTAGAACTCTGAGAATCCATCTAATGAAACATGAATTACAAATGCCAGAAGATAAATATCCCACCCTATACCAGAACCAAGAAACACTGACCAAATAATCTCATTTGTCCACCCAGGATTGACCTTCACAGTAATTAGATCACTAACTAATTGACAAAGTTCATCGGTAAAACTGCTGACTGCCTTATCGTCTAGGTGATTACACGCAGTTTTTAAAATGCATACAATTAGGGCATTTATCAAGAGCCATTAACCGGTTTGCCTCATTCAAAGACACGGTCCACATTACACCTGACCTACCTGATTATGTCAAGACAATCGCTTCATTGTTCTTGCATTGTTCGAATTAATTGAGAGCAAAGAAAGTAGACAAGTTCGTCCTTGACGAAGTCAATCAAATCCTCCTACTCCGAGCACTAATCTCAAAACACAAACTATCATGCATCGAGCACATCAAGCGTGTGTACGAAGGCAGGTTAAATAAACTAATAACGATCTGAATGAATGAAGGCAAGCGGAATACATGAAGGCCACACACACGAGAGAGATTGGGAGAAGCGACAAGAGATAGATTGGCTTGAGACAACTCAAAGTGGATGTCACCAGAAATCGTACGATTTGAAGTACACCGCATTATTTGTCTTTAACCTAAAGTGATCAGTTTGGCTAAAGACAATCGCGAGAAGAAGAACAGGTCATGAAGTTATACATCAAAATTAACTGTGGCAAAAGGGAATGACCGTAATCGTCCAAATTACTACAGTTTACGGAACATTCGAATCGATCGGTTGTAAATTCGACGCCTGGCATGTCAACATATGATGACACCTTGTATCATATGACTTGGAGCCTTCGCGTGGTGACATTGCAGTGACAAGACAATGACTATCGTATTCGATTTAAATTTTGTTATATATGTATTGCTCATTGTGTTTGGTAAAACCCGACTGTCGTAGACCATCTCACCATACTATAATGAAGAACGTCGTGACAATGAGGAGCAAAACCTCAACATGTCAAAGACCTATGTTAGAGAGTGGACTCCAGACGTTAACCTTACTGTACTAATACAACATTATTTAAATGAGTGGCCAATGTAACCGAGTTTAAGGTAACAATTACACAATGGCGACAACTGATGTGTTTGGTTTGCTGCTTCATGGGCGGGTGTAAGCTAGTTATCTATTTATGTTGCAACTATCAAGCTATCTGTAAGCACTGAGGGTGATCCCGAGTAAGGTATCTGGGGACTGCTTAAGCATGATTATCTTTAAAATCAATCTTGCTCATTAACAGTGATCTAGTATACTCAAACCTATCAACATGTGAACGCGCCACCGGGTCACTTCCGCCGGTGTGTCATGGAAATAGTGTCCCCGGTGATGCGGCGGCGGCTTTTAACGTTCGGATTCTATTTAATGATGAGTTTTCTTCATGAGCTCGTTGTCTCATTAAAACGGTCCCCGGATGTGACGTAAAGACAACATATCCAAGTGGTTTGTCTACGCTGGGATAAGATTGACGTTGCGATGGTTCAATTATGGTTAATGTTTAGAGACACTCGGACACCCACTACTTTCTCTTATTGACCTCATAACATGTTTTATGACGTCAATTTGTGTACTCATTGTGTGTAGCACAGGGCACAAGATTAAACCGTTCGCCGATGTTTTCTGTTTTCCACGTACCATCTGCTCCAGATTGTATCAATAACAGTTATTCTGCATTGCACACGGCAATGATAATTGTGTTTTCAGTTGCATTGTAGATACACTGTTAGAAGGTCGCATTGAGAGATGTCACTACGGAGACGTGTTGGTACTAAACACATGCTTAGTCAAACTGTCTTGAACAGTTGTTAGTATTACATGAACACTGACCCCACTCACACATCAACCCAGACATACCACGACATTCCTACATTAATGCAAAAGGCATTGACGTGGGTTTGCATGACAGTTTGTGCAATTGTGTCGAGAGGCGAATAGTGTCATTGCCGATCAAGTCCAAGAGAACTGGATGGCCAATCATATCCATCAATAAATGTATCGTATGTCGTGACCGTGGGATTTGTATGCTAAGCTCCCGGATAATTAGCTAATTGGGCAGTTCCTTCGTCTGAAGTATTGGCTTCGTGAATACACAACTTATGTTGATTGTTTTGTATTGGTTATACGAAATACGTATAACCTAATGTGTGAGAAGAACTCCCCCGCAATAGTGATTTTATAAGTATGTCAAGATTAAACCAAACTTAACAACTTTGTCCTCGAGAGCAAAATCTGTAGATGGCAAGTGAAGAAAGATGCCTTACTCTTATGGAGAGTCCACCGAGTTTGTATCTATGCGTAGTCCTCCTTCTGAGATGTTTTATTTAAACATATTCACACTCTCCTAGCATTTATACATTCAGCAGTAACATCATTTGTGACATTTAGTTATTGTTCTCTGTGGGAATTAATACGTTGTTACATCTAATCTACATTGTCCCTTCGCTGATATTGCTTCGTGTCCTCTAGTGCTTTTACCTTTTAAACTGACAACAATATTTTCTATTAACACCTTGATTGCTTAAGAGGACAACGTTGTTAACGGTGATCTAAAGTGGTTATATACGTATTATGTAGCCGTTATTATTATTATTGTGTACATCTATTCCGTTTCAGGAACCACGTGGAAGGTGACGTTTGTAAGGAAACCATGATTTATTGTGGCATGGTTGAAACGTGTGACATGACTTGTACGAACGTGTTGTAACTTTACAATATGCATCACTATGAGTTAACGTGTTTGCAGATATCCTGTCAAACGGCTTTCACATTCATTGGCTGTCGTTAGATGCGAAGTTGAAAGTGATGTCTCCTAAAAATGCTAAGACACGTGCTGAATCGGCATGCAAACATGTCCACACTAGGCGTTCGAAAGCTACACAGATACAAAGACGTTGCAAATGTAGCATATTATGTATACAATTGCTTCTATTCGTAGGAGATGCGTGAACCCCAGGACCTCGGTAATGACGATATTCATGTGTACACGAATATTTGACATGTTATATGATTTGGACTTCCCTATTTCCTTTGCCAAGCGGATACGTAGAAATCGTTCGAGCTGTGGTAAGTGTTAGACAAGTACATTTGGGCTTTGACGTAAATCAGGATCTAGTACTGCGTTAACGAATCTAATGGCTGTCCGGAAAGAAGGAAACATCTGTTATTTACTAACACCGTAATTCGCCACTGAAGCTTAAACAATATCCAGGCTAACTCTTCCCAATGGTTTACTATTTATTACGATGACAGGAGAAACATTTTCAAATTACGTTGCAGATGGTAGCTGTATGTGTCGCGCACACTCTAACTTGGCTTGTATTCTGCTACAGGCACTGCTATTTGGGAAGAGAGGGTTGAAGTAATCAACAGTAAATTCTATCGCTGGTTCCCCCAACGCAGCGAATATCCAGTGCCTACGTTTTTCGCACCTTTCGTTTTCTGGATATTAATGAAACGTCGCTAATAAATGATTACCTGTACTGTCCCATATGGAAACCAACCTGAAAACGTACGATGTTCTCTTGCAGATATACCTGAATTGGAATTCATTGGAAAAAAAGGAACAGAGTACCAATAGAGGATTTCCAACAGGCGTGAATCTCGACAGCCATCGGTAAAAAATAGCTGCCATACCTGATGGACATAGTCGTGTGTTTAGAATGACTAAAAATCTGGATTGGCTTGAGACAACTCAAAGTGGGTGTCATCAGAAATGGTACGATTTGAAGAACACCGCATTATCAACCTAAACTGTTCAGTTTGGCTAAAGACAAACGCGAGAAGAAGAACACGTCATGCAACTATACATCAAAATTAACTGTGGCAAAAGGGAATGACCCTAATCGTCCAAATTACTACAGTTTACGGAACATTCGAATCAGTTGGATGTAAATTCGACGCCTGGCATGTCAACATATGATGACACCTTGTATCATATGACTTGGAGCCTTCGCGTGGTGTAATTGCAGTGACAAGACAATGACTATCGTATTCGATTTAAATTTTGTTATATATGTATTGCTCATTGTGTGTGGTACAACCCGACTGCCGTAGACCATCTCACCATACTATAATGAAGAACGTCGTGACAATGAGGAGCAAAACCTCAACATGTCAAAGACCTATGTTAGAGAGTGGACTCCAGACGTTAACCTTACTGTACTAATACAACATTATTTAAATGAGTGGCCAATGTAACCGAGTTTAAGATAACAATTACACAATGGCGACAACTGATGTGTTTGGTTTGCTGCTTCATGGGCGGGTGTAAGCTAGTTATCTATTTATGTTGCAACTATCAAGCTATCTGTAAGCACTGAGGGTGATCCCGAGTAAGGTATCTGGGGACTGCTTAAGCATGATTATCTTTAAAATCAATCTTGCTCATTAACAGTGATCTAGTATACTCAAACCTATCAACATGTGAACGCGCCACCGAGTCACTTCCGCCGGTGTGTCATGGAAATAGTGTCCCCGGTGATGCGGCGGCGGCTTTTAACGTTCGGATTCTATTTAATGATGAGTTTTCTTCATGAGCTCGTTGTCTCATTAAAACGGCCCCCGGATGTGACGTAAAGACAACATATCCAAGTGGTTTGTCTACGCCGGGATAAGATTGACGTTGCGATGGTTCAATTATGGATAATGTTTAGAGACACTCGGACACCCACTACTTTTTCTTATTGACCTCATAACATGTTTTATGACGTCAATTTGTGTACTCATTGTGTGTAGCACAGGGCACAAGATTAAACCGTTCGCCGATGTTTTCTGTTTTCCACGTACCATCTGCTCCAGATTGTATCAATAACAGTTATTCTGCATTGCACACGGCAATGATAATTGTGTTTTCAGTTGCATTGTAGATACACTGTTAGAAGGTCGCGTTGAGAGATGTCACTACGGAGACGTGTTGGTACTAATTACATGCTTAGTCAAACTGTCTTGAACAGTTGTTAGTGTTACATGAACACTGGCCCCACTCAGACATCAACCCAGACATACCACGACATTCCTACATTAATGCAAAAGACATTGACGTGGGTTTGCATGACAGTTTGTGCAATTGTGTCGAGAGGCGAATAGTGTCATTGCCGATCAAGTCCAAGAGAACTGGATGGCCAATCATATCCATCAATAAATGTATCGTATGTCGTGACCGTGGGATTTGTATGCTATACTCCAGGATAATTAGCTAATTGGGCAGTTCCTTCGTCTGAAGTATTGGCTTCGTGAATACACAACTTATGTTGATTGTTTTGTATTGATTATACGAAATACGTATAACCTAATGTGTGAGAAGAACTCCCCCGCAATAGTGATTTTACAAGTATTTCAAAATTAAACCAAACTTTGTCCTCGAGAGCAAAATCTGTAGATGGCAAGTGAAGACAGATGCCTTACTCTTATGGAGAGTCCACCGAGTTTGTATCTATGCGTAGTCCTCCTTCTGAGATGTTTTATTTAAACATATTCACGCTCCTAGCATATACACATTCAGCAGTAACATCATTTGTGACATTCAGTTATTGTTCTCTGTGGGAATTAATACGTTGTTACATCTAATCTACATTGTCCCTTCGTTGACATTGCTTCGTGTCCTCTAGTGCTTTTACATTTTAAACTGACAACAATATTTTATATTAACACCTTGATTGTTTAAGAGGACAACCTTGTTAACGGTGATCTAAAGTGGTTCTACACGTGTTATGTAGCTGTTATTATTTTGTACATCTATTCCGTTTCAGGAACCACGTGGACGGTGACCTTTGTAAGGAAACCATGATTTATTTTGGCATGGGTGAAACGTGTGACATGACTTGTACGAACGTGTTGTAACTTTACAATATGCAGCACTATGAGTTAAGGTGTTTGCAGATATCCTGTCAAACGGCTTTTACATACTTTGGTTGTTGTTAGATGCGAAGTTGAAAGTGATGTCTCCTAAAAATGCTAAGACACGTGCTGAATCGGCATACAAACATGTCCACACTAGGCGTTCGAAAGATACACAGACTTCCTTATTTCCTTTGCCAAGCGGAGACGTAGAAATCGTTCGAGCTGTGGTAAGTGTTGCACAAGTACATTTGGGCTTTGACGTAAATCAGGATCTACTACTGCGTTACCGAATCTAATGGCTGTCGGGAAAGAAGGCAACATATGTTATTTACTAACCTATTCGGGGTGGGTTCGCCACTGAAGCTTAAACAATATCCTGGCTAACTCTTCCCAATTGTTTACTATTTATTACGATGACTGGAGAAACATTTTCAAATTACGTTGCAGATGGTCGCTGTATGTGTCGCGCACACTCTAACTTGGCTTGTATTCTGCTACAGGCACTGCTATTTGGGAAGAGAGGGTTGACGTAATCAACAGTAAACCGAACCATTCTATCGCTGGTTCCCCCAGAGCCACGAATATCCAGTGCCTACGTTTTTCGCACCTTTCGTTTTCTGGATATTAATGAAACGTCGCTAATAAATGATTAACTGTACTGTCCCATATGCACATGTACGGCGCGACTCCACACGTTATGGAAACCAACCTGAACACGTACGATGTTCTCTTGCAGATATACCTGAATTGGAATTCATTGGAAAAAAACAAAAGAAACAGAGAACCAATAGAGGATTCCAAACAGGCGTGCATCTCGATAGCCATCGGTAAAAAATAGTTGCCATACCTGATGGACATAGTCGTGTGTTTACAATGACTAAAAAATAAAGCCATAAATAAACTTTTACAAGACAATACCCTTCTCATGAGAGGGAGAGGTTGTAAAACTTGAAATGCTAGACCGGATAGCTTTGATGGTTCAGGACAGGGGACGGTGCTATGTATTATAGCTTCCAGACTGAGTGACGCACTTGCCATGCCACACAAGGATAGAAATCACATAATCATACAGAAGTCAAGTACATGTATATGGAAAACATACGCTTCAATTCACACATTTCTAGTCAAACAAAAGTTCGACTCAATGATGCATGATTTACAGAATGCGAGAAAGTTGCCGTTCTCTACAAATGAGCTACTGTCATGCTGGTCAGCCATCTTTATTTCATTAACTAATGCTAATCCCTTTCTAGCCCACAATGGTTCGTGGAGCCGATGCTTATTACTTATTCCATTTTCGTAAACGGATAAGAAACCATCTGCCTCCAGAATACGATTTCATAACAGAGAATATATTACATTGGAGTGATGTGGCTACGAAATAGCAACAAGAGGACATAGAACATGGTGTGTTAATTGAGACCGATCGTCTACTGCAGTGCTGCAGAACACATATTCATACATCAATACAATCTATACTTATAAATGTATACATAATATGCAGTAACGCATCTTTGCTATATATATTCATCACACACACACACGCATGCACGCATGAATACTCACATACTCACACGCACACAAACACACACACACACACATACTACACACATGCACGCACGCACGCTCACACACACTCCTGCACAGACATACGCGCGCACGCGCAATTTCCGATTATATATTCTTTTATAATCATTTGTCGTATTCATACATTGACGACATGCTTTTGACTGATAACTATAAAGTGGTAACAACCTACCTCATGCATTTTCCCTGCGCCGGTGTCGACTGCGTACGTAAACTACCTTACTTTGGTTCACAAATAAACACAGCAAATCGACCGTTCACTTTGTTGGCCTTCCCAGTAAGTTGTGGCAGACGACTAACACAAATAAGCTGCCTGTCAAATGTCCATGTCACAGGCGATTGGCCACCCACCTATCCTTCGATCGAAGCGGCGATTCGTCAAATGAAGCGGCTGTCATACGTCACTTAAATGCATTGACGCGACCGCGTCATCTTCTCGAGAACTAACGCGGCACTGGTTGATGTCACCCAGCGCCATGGTGCGGATAGAGCTGACACGATAAGCACGAACGATACATCCACGATATGCGTCGACTGCTTCCGTCAACTGAACCGATGGTCGATCGGTAGAACTGTGCTTCAAGCGAGCTGGGCAATTGTCTGAAGTCCACGTGCATTTCATCCAATAAGCTCGGTCACTAGATATTGGTTTCACTGGTGAATTACTATTTATACTCGTTAGATACAGGTTATCGCTGGTCAATACGGTTCGTCTATAGACAGCCGTTTTGTCGTTTTAATTAATTTGTTCACGGGTCAAGGTCCTGAATTGTAAAAAATATCCTGCAGTTGGCGTAATATGTTACTTAGAATAAAATAAAAAAATATATAATGTTTTGTTGGTGGTTCGTTGCATGGAGTTGTCTAATGCTAATGAAACACATTAGCAAATCATTACAGACATGAAAGCTATTAATGTCACACAGGATTCATCCAGTGATACTATGACCGATTAGCAAATGTGTTGCCAAAGAAACAGATGTGGGTTTCCATGCATTTAACGCACACATTCAATAGTTGTATCAATCTAAAATGACGAAGGAATTGAGTGTTTTATGCAATTAAGTGTTGCTGTGATCATTTTCTGTTACAAAAAAGTGCTAATGTGTTGGGATTCTAGCCTCATTTTCGAGTTGCACGTAAGTGATGCCACCACTGGCACGGTTCGTAATAGCAATGAGGCCAGCACAAGTTCATGAGTTTGTATCGAATAATCCTGGTATTAGAACGGCGAGCGCCTATCATAAGCATTATATTGACATACCTATGATGCAACATTTGTCAGGTACACGACTGCTTAACGTTCGACGGAAACATAGACGTCATGTCTGGCTATTTGGGGATGCTGTGTTTGGCAACAAAGAGAAGTACGTCGCGCATGCGCATGTTTGCGTAGGGCAGAAAGACGTAAATAAACAGACGCGCTAAGGAGGCATTTGTTGTGTTGTGTAGGTTAATTGTTAGTTTGTAGTTGTAGTTAGTTGTAGTTTACCAGTTGTTTGTGTGGATGGGCACATGTGAATAATGGCGCGGTTGGCTGACTAAACAAGCCACCTTGACAGCATGTCGTTTAATCGTTATAGTCAAAAACGTTCATTACCAGGATACAACGTCCCAGACCCATACAGCTTCGACAAGACGGCATGGGTTGATGACGTGTCTGATACTAAGTGGCCCTTTGTAGATTGCGGAGGCAATTACACCTACTTTATCAACACCCCGGGGATGTACACTACAGAATCCATGAAATCATACAAAAGTCTTGTTTCGTATATGCTGTACCACACAGGACACGTACAGGCGGTGCTGTACCATAGCGTTGTCTCGCAGAGCCCTGCATGTATACTGAGGGCAAAAGTCACGAAGTCCCAAAGTATGCAGGACTAGCCATATGATGCGAGGGCAACGGTCTGGGAGAAAGCAGCGCATTATACTTGCATGGCCGGGTAGGTAGGAATAAATATGTCTTGATTAATGGCAGCATTCAATAGATAATTTAACGATATTGGCATGCCCCCAATGGCAGCGGTCTTGAAGGCAAACAGTGAACGGTCATAATCTGGATGGGTAGGGTCAATAGACACCTGAAACATATTTATTAAACTAGTATTACTCATTTGTGCAATTGCAGGCCTACATAAATATAAGAAGCATATTCATTATATCATGTGTTCTGTAGCTTAAGATAATGAAAATAAAAGATTGAGTGCCAACATGTGTTGTCTGAATCAAGAAAGTTTAGCAATTTGTGCTATTAAAACATTATTATGACTATATTATCATATGAAAATATAACAAACTAAAATCAATGACATATATATATATATTATATATATATATATATATATATGTTTGTGTGTGTGTGTGTGTGTGTGTGTGTGTGTGTGTGTGTATGTGTGTGTGTGTGTGTGTGTGTGTGTGTGTGTGTGTGTGTGTGTGTGTGTGTGTGTGTGTGTGTGTGTGTGTGCGTGTGCGTGCGTGCGTGCGTGCGTGTGTGTGTGTGTGTGTGTGTGTGTGTGTGTCATGAGATGGCAGTTCTAACTTTGCGATAAAGCCTATGCCGCAGTTGTCATATATATATATATATATATATATATATATATATATATATATATATATGAATATGCATATGCATGCATACATGCATACATGCATACATACATACATACATTCACATACATACATGTATGCATGTATGCATGCATATTCATACAAACACATTCCAGGCATTTCACTCTTTATTCACAATTAAGTGGTATTCTATAAAATCTAACAGTATACCCTTTTGATAAACAATTTGTATATACAACGGCAAAACAACTTGATGGCATTGTGTTGTATATTTCACAGGAGCGCCACAACAAAAACCCGAATTTTCCGTGTTGCATCCCTGCAGCGAGAGCGTTCTGCCCATCAAACAAACAGCCACGTGCTGTTAATTTTTTCATGACGTCAAAAGGAAACCTCGAATCAACAAGCCACAACATCATCAGCACCACGTGGCAGCGGATTACCGTTGAGTCATCCTTGATTTCCGCTGTCAGCTAAAAGAGTTGGAGACGACGTTCTGCCATTAAACAATCGCAAACACTTCGCTCATGGCCATGTAATTGCAGTGGCTTCCAAGCCAACGAAGATGTAGTGTTTTTCTCTTGGTAGTGCTCTAAGTCGGCCTGTTTTCAGAAGTGGGTCAGATCATACGTGTTACATATCATGTAATAAAACAACCATTTGCTTGCTGAAGATGTCCACATGTGCAGCAAACATAGACAACATTTCCATCAGCATGCAGGTAGTCAGAATCAACGGTGCCTGAAAGAACGAGTTGAGGGTCGGCCTCAAATCTCAACTAGTTAAATGGACTGTCACTCCTGTTCAGAATATCCAACTGTCTAGCGCGTGCCTCTATTCCGTTTGTCTTCTCGGGTTTCTAATATTTGTGTCTCCTGTTATATAATATTCCGTGCTCATAACAGGTGCAAACAAATTAATTTTGATGCTTACTGGTTGAGCTATTAAGTTCTGCTTCTCGCGTGTGCCATACCGTCACGCCGAGATGTCCAGACCGGGCTATCTAAAGTTATACACACGTACTCATATCCAGGTATTGGGTAGATGAACTACGTGCATAGCAAGTGGTTGCCCTCTTCTTACTCATTCGCCCGCTCACCCGCTCACCCGCTCGCTCGTTCGCTCACTCAGTCACTCATTCAATCACTCACTCACCCGCTCACTCACTCACTCACTCACTCACTCACTCACTCACTCACTCACTCACTCACTCACTCACTCACTCACTCACTCACTCACTCACTCACTCACTCACTCACTCACTCACTCACTCACTCACTCACTCACTCACTCATCAATTCACTCGCTCACTTATTCGCTCACCCACTCACTGGCTCACCCACTCTTTCTCTTATAACCAACACTCTTTCTCTTATAACCAACTGTATTTACAGTATAACGGATGCGGGGTATTTTAACAGCAAATGCTATGTTCAGTGGTGTCCCTACAATAAACACAGCCTATGCAGCGAACTATAGGCTAATAATTACCACCCTGGTTAAATCAATGTATTATATAGCGCAGTGTCCAGTTCTCAGGACTGCCCAAAGTGCTTTACACTTTACTCCCTGGCAGACCTGTTCAATCACACACCATTTCTACTTCTCTGGGAAGCCACGCTGCAATTAATGCGCGAAGACCACGTACACACACATCCACTACTGTCTATAGCCAGGTACTCATTCGTACAGATGCCTGAACTGGCGCAGCGTAGAGTGAACGAACTTACCCAATGTTTGACACGGCAGCACAGGATTTGAACCCAGGTTCTCTCGAATGAGAGTCCGGCGTTCTAGTCACTGCGCCACAGCGCACAAATTATAAGTTTTGAAAAAGGTACCGTAGTAAATATACAATGCAATAGTGATTAACAGAAGACGACTGCGTTTTGTTGAATACTTCAGCAGGGTAATCGACCTAACAAAATCCAAGGAAGTGTTGTAAACTGTCATACCCTGATTTACCCACTGGGTATGTATGTCTTGAACGAACTGAAGTCTTACAATATGCGCGAAATAAGAACATGTGGAGGGAACGTGTTGCAGTTTTCTTTCCATCCAAGGTCAACGCATGATGATGATAACAATTAATTTAGAGCACTATAATTAATGGTATTAACTGTGAATGTGTACCTAACTATTACAAAATGTAACCTGAAGTTAATAATATTATATATCTTTCCGACATTCCTTTCATCCTTTCATCCATTCACCCATCCCTCCCTCCCTCCCTCCCTCCCTCCCTCCCTCCCTCCCTCCCTCCCTCCCTCCCTCCCTCCCTCCCTCCCTCCCTCCCTCCCTCCCTCCCTCCCTCCCTCCCTCCCTCCCTCCCTCCCTCCCTCCCTCCCTCAATCCCTTCCTCCCTCCCTCCTTCCCTCCCTCCCTCCCTCCCTCCCTCCCTCCCTCCCTCCTGCACCTGCGCGATTGCGGATATGAGAGGGCACGAGTTACATTAATCCCTCTATACTCCATCTTTAATACGAATCTTCCATCAATAACATTAACGTTAACATTAATTAAATTTCTCGTCCTTGTCTTCTCATTCACAGCCTATGTGTGCATGCTAACATTACACGGTATGCGGGTGTCCGTTCAATGTCTATTAGCACTGTTTCCATTAGGAGCCAATAGTACATCCCTACATTGCTGGTAGCAGCGTAGCAGGTGGGGATGTCGTAATTAATCCTGTAGCGATAGCAATGAATACCCATTACTGGTGAGATATGTGTTGTGTACATATCGTAAACTATAAGTGTACTAATTCATAACAAACAAAAAGACACGCCAACCTGGCCACCAGTACGACTAGGTATAATATAACACACTACCACATACACGCACGCAAACGCACACCCACGCACTCACACACATACACATGCACACTGTGTGTCTGTATCTGTCTCTGTCTCTGTCTCTCTGTCTATCTCTCTCTCTCTCTCTCTCTCTTCTCTCTCTCTCTCTCTCTCTCTCTCTCTCTCTCCTCTCTCTCTCTCTCTCTCTCTCTCTCTCTCTCTCTCTCTCTCTCTCTCTCTCTCTCTCTCTCTCTCTCTCTCTCTCTCTCTCTCTCTCTCTCTCTCTCTCTCTCTCTCTCTTCCTCT
>OZ023212.1:56731360-56801360 GCA_963995525.1 Escarpia spicata
CACAAACAAACACACACATACATATACGCACGTACATGTCCATACATCATACATGTATTCACACACATAGGTTTACGGATCCGTAAACACACAGTCTCCATTTGATCAATACAAACACATCCGCAACAAGAGCAGTAATAATTACACCAAAAACAACAACAGTAACAACAACAAGAACAGCAGTAACAACGCCGACTTACTTTGAGCCAATGTGTGATGTCACTTATATGCGTCCAATGCACGCGCTTGCCTCCGGCTATATGATCGTCGTGTGTACGTGCTGGCCTCGCACTCGTCGTCACGCAATACGCGTGGGTCTACCTCCGTGTGCGCGCAAGTCTTCTCCGTGCGCCGTCACTACTCGTGCGACGCTTCAGCGCGCAATATCTTACAGCTGTTGAGCATGCGTCTATTTGGAGACGGTCGCCTGCCAATCGGGGTCTCCCGCTGAGCTGGTCGCTCGCTAATCAGGTAGCATCTTCACCGTGCCGGTGCCGCATTCAGCCGGAAGGGTTCTTTCGAACGACGAGCCTCATTTTGTGCCTGTCCGACACTTCTCGGAAATTGATCTTCCCAAAGTGGGCTGCATTGCGACGACGATGCGGCTACTTACCCCACGCAGTTTCCCCACGTCTAGATGTGTTTCCTCATCTACGCTTACCGCAACAGGCGAAACATGGGTGACTGCGTCCTTGTGTGCAAGACCTTTTTGCTGTATCAAGGATATCGTCCTGTTGGCCCAGTTCGCGATGGTTACAATTCGACGAAATTCATATCGTCGTGTGTACAAGTAAACCACACGCACTCACGCACTCGCCAACTCACTCGCTCAGTCACTCAGTCACTCAATCAATCACTCGCTCACTCACACACTCACTCACTCACTCACTCACTCACTCACTCACTCACTCACTCAATCATTCACTCATTCACTCACTCATTCGTTCACTCACTAACTCACTAACTTACTCACTTACTCTCTCAACCCTTGACCGAGACGACCGTTTGCGTGCGTGTTTCATCGACATGCCGCCACCGGTCTGTACCTCGTGTTGCATGCAGGAGATCTTTGAGTGTCAACTCCGTCCATTATTTGATGTTGTCGAGCCACATCTTCCTTGGTTTTCACTGTTTCGTCCCCCTTTCGCAGTGCCTTGTAGGATATCTTCGACAATGGTGTTGTGGCGGTTGGTGTGTCCCTACCACTGTAGCTTCCTTTTTATTTTATTTAGGAGAGGTATTTCGGGTCCAGCTAAGCCTTTGATGGTGTTTCTTACAAATGAGATGATCGTGTATTATTTGTAAAATATTCTTTAAATTAATTCTTCGCAGGAGCTTCATCTCGAAAGCGTTTAACATACTCTCAGTGTTTGCATTCAATGTCCAGCTTTCACATATGTAGGTTAGCATGGCCACCAATAAGCTTATGAACAGTTTGGTCGGTGTTGCTGTGCTAACATTGCTGTTACTCCATATTAAATGTTTAAGTTTTGCCAATGTTGATGTTGCCTAGCTTATTCTTTCTTGCTTAGGCCTATATTTCCTCCGTTAAGCATCATTTCAATGATATAATAGAACCAATTTTCCAACGATACACTGGCATATATCTTGCGTACAACATGAACTACAAATTCGTTTTCGCGGCCCAATTTGTTATGCTGGCCATCAAATTTAATCTTGATTCACACTGTTTTTATTTCCGTTTGTTAGGGGGCGTTTTTCTGCCTCCGCCGTGCTCATCTAACCCACCATCCCTCGTTAGGCTCTACTTCATGAGTCCGTCACACGACGAATTATATCAAGTCGCACCACGCCGCTCGACCATAACTAGCTCCTACATGTCGCTGACCGGTCAGAAAAAGATCACGCTCGTGCCGCAGCAGCCACTTGTCAAAGGCGCTACAGCAAAACAGGTCTATTTCTGCAGCGTCCTTTAGAAAGGCGTCATCAGAAAACGCCCTTTAAACGGATGGCGAATCATTTACTGATTGTCATTGTCACAAAATATGGTTCTCACCGACTTCAATTGTATTGTATTGTATTTATTCAGTTTCCAACAGATTCAGTGGACTCAATAACAGGACTGATAACTGAAACAATACATATAAATAATAAAACAATAATATAATAATACAAATAATATAATAATACAAATAATAAGAACAATAAGGACATAAAAACCACACAATATCAACATCAAATATACCAGGCAAACATATGTTATACACATAAATGTCTTTAAATTGAGGATCTAAATGGTTCAGCTCCTGAATATATATCACAAGTTGGATCATTTAAGTACAATGTGTTGAAAGTAGTCATACATATATTCAAAACACAGTGTTTACTAATGTTGATTCTGCTATTGGAAACTCTAAAAGGTTTCGTAGAGATTGTAAAGGACAGTGGAATTGGATAGCCCCTACCATATACGACGAGTCTAGTTGGGAGTGCACACACTTGGGTAAAAACATAAGATCTGCAACTTGCCTACGATGTTGAAGGTCTAAAATGATGGCAAAGCTCAAGATAACAGTCAGAGGAGTACTGTGTTTTGGATTTGTAACATAGATATTTAATTAATTTCTTTTGAACTCGTTCGATTTTGTCAATAAACGTACGTTGCCAGGGATTCCAGATAACACTGCAATACTCCAGCTGGCTTCTGACTAGAGATATATACAAGGATCGCAAAGCCTGTACATCGGTAAATGTTGTGCAAACGCGCTTAATAAAACCACTCATCTTACAAGCTTTACAAACACAACGATTAATATGATCTTTAAAAGTCAAACTGACGGTCAGTGTGATACCGAGATCTTTGATAGCGGTGACCTTGGGCAGAGATTGGCTTAAAATCGTGTAGTCATAGGATACACGTTTCTTTTTGTTAGTGAATGACATTATGCAGCATTTCTCAACGTTAAGTTTAAGGTGCCATGTCTCACACCAAAGACATACACTGTCCAGATCCTTCTGCACCAACTGACAATCGGTATTTAAACAACTTGGAATCATCAGCACACAATGACATTTCACATGAATCAACATGATTAGTAAGGTCGTTAATATACAAGATAAACAGACGTGGTCCAATTTGTGAACCTTGTGGTACACCAGACAACACTGGCTTCCAGTCAGATGTTTTGCCTTCGATGACAACGCGCTGTTTTCGGTTGACAAGGTAAGACTGCAACCACTCTATGCATTGCCCGGAATAGCCATATGATCTAAACTTGTGAATAAACAATGGGTGACATACTGAATCAAAGGCTTTACTGAAATCCAAATAAACAGAATCAACCTGTTTCTTGTTGTCAATAGATTCAGAAATGGCGTTCAAGTAACAAGCTAGATTAGATACTGTACTTCTACACCTCACAAATCCGTGGTGGCTGCCCGAAATTGTGTTACACACATGCTCATACAATGAATCGTATACGACTTTCTCAAAAACTTTGCTAAATAGCGGTAAGAGAGAGATAGGTATGTAGTTGCACACATTTCGTTTATCTCCCTTCTTGTACACAGGAACAACATTTGCTCTTTTAAAACATGTTGGAAAAGTTCCACAGTTTAAGGACATATTAAAAAGCATAGTTAGAGGACCTGTTAATTCGGCAGCACATTCTCTAAGGATTACACGTGATATATTGTCAGGACCGCATGCTTTGTTTACATCGGTGGTTCTTAGTACTCCGATGACATCATCATAAGACACATTGATATTAGTCATTTAGTCGAATTGATAGGAGGGAATAATTGGATAAACAAGATTATCTACTAATGTAAAGACAGATTCGAAGTGGTCAGAAAATAGTTCTGCTATGTCAGCTGGACTGTCTGTCTCAGTGCCTTTATATACCATTGATTTAGGAAGTTTTATATTAGCTTGTTTGCTTTTGGCAAAACTTAATAGACGTTTGGTGGTTTTTTTGTCGGACTTTTCAATTTCCGATATGTAGTCACAATACTTTTCTCTCTTAAGTTTCTTAAAAGTGGTTCGCAGTTCAGAAAATACTTGGTCATCAGATAACGAATGTGAGCGTTTCCATGGTTTGTGTACGTTGTCTTTCTCGTTCAATGTTGCGATCACATCGTTATCGTAAATACTGGATATTGACGTCCACGAATGCAGATACGAGGAGCGCATTCGTTTATGGCAGCATACAAAATGTCATAAAATATATCAAAACTGTCGTCAATGTCATTAGCGTCCGTGAGAAATAACCACGGGGTACAAGACAATAAGTATCTTAGGTGACTAAAGTCCGCTTTCCGATAATTACAAACAAAACGTTTAGCCGGTTCCTGCCTTGGTCGGTTGGCACATAACAGTTCACAATGTAGGGCGTCGTGCGTGGATTTCACCGCCTTGTCTTAACATTACACTCTGCACCATGCACAAATACAAGATCTGGCGTGTGCTCGTTGCACGTGTGGTCAGCGTTACACTGCACAAGGCCGTATTCAGATAACATTTCAACACACAGTTCAGACTGTGGATTGGTCCATGAATGGGGCATGAGGCCTATTGTGTTTGACTGTGTCCATTGAATGTCTGGACGATTGAAATCGCCCAAGAGTAACACACAGTCGCAGTCAGGGTTCATAGCTCTAGTGACCAGATCCAGCGATTTGTCGAGCTCTGACCAGGTGTGCACATCCGACCAGGTCGGGACGTAAACACACCTTAGCTACAGGCTTTGTCCCGTCAAGCACGTTTGAGTCCATACTATTTCCAGATCAGTTTCCAGATCCAGCTTACGTTTGGAGTTGTATGTATTACTCACTGCAACCAAGGCACCACCGCCGCGACACTTCTTGTTGTTTGCCACAACTGTGCTGTCTCTGTCTCTTCTGTATATGTTGTATGAATTTGGCAGTACCTCGTTGTCGAAAACATCCCCCCGCAGCCATGTTTCGGTTATCGCTATGAAGTTGTAGTCATGATCGCTAAAGAAAATGTTAGTCTTGTAATTTGCCGACGATGCTAGTAGTGTTCTGGTAAAAGAGTTTATGGGTTGGGCTAGGTCCGCGGTTGGGATTTACATCCCCACTCAGCATAAGCAGAATCGGCAGAAGAGCCATCATGATGAAACCGGCCGTCTCGCTTGTGTGACTCCGTCGACGCATGTCACCGCCGTGATGGAGACCCGACGACTTGTGCTTTCTTCGGGGACACAACGCGAAACGACCCTTGCTGATTCTATGTTGTATTGGGTCGATCGGCATCGGCACCCAGAGACGCCGCGTCAGGGCACAAGAGTGCAGCCACGCGTGACCTCGACACAGCAGCTCAACTGGTGGAGGACAATAGCGATCGAGTCCTTGGTGGGCGATATTGGCAGCTTTTACAATTAAATCAATTAAGTCAGTCTTTAAGACCAGATAAAATCTGTATAAGACGTAATGTTGTAAACGCACCCACGTACCATTCACGTATTGTGTAGCGCGAATACAGCAGTTCAACGCTCGCTTCAGTAAATAGGACATAGTGCGGAACTAAAAATGTTGACACTTAAACGTCGCCATTACGTCGCCAATGTCCGTTCTATGTCTATATAATTTTATTTTGTTTCTTTCTACATCGAAGACACTTTCCGTAAACTATACTTGCTACTACGCCTATTCAAAATAACACGTGCAGGTCTTTTTGTATATTTAGTCTGTTTTTTTAAATGCTAGAATGGTATTTACATATGTTAGACGATAAATCTCTTGAATGCGTGTATTTCAGTGTGCTAATGCAATCTCTGTCAGCTATAACAAAAACAAAAACAATTGTGCACTGAAATTACGTGGCGTTACTACAATAGAAACCTTTTTTCGGTGCTGGATGTTATGCAACTGCCTCAGCACCAATTTATTTTACGTTCACTTGTTTGGCACACGCCGATGTGATAAGGTAACATTATTCACCTGAAAACACTGCAGTAGTGTTTTGAGTCTAAGTTCAAACTGCACTAGAATGCTTTCAACCTTGCTTCAAAACACCGAATGCCCAAGTTGGAAACTGATTTGTTATAATTAAATATATATGCGTTTCAAATGCAACTCTTTATCGACCAATTTTCAACATGGAAAGATATTTTTGACTCTATAGGGTGAAAAGGCTCTAAAATGTTTGAACGTAGCTTAAAAACATTAATGTAGTATTTGAACGGGGACGAATTGTGTACGTCTCACACTGACGCACAATGCCTGAGTAGCCTGCAGTTCTGTTTGACGGACAACTAAGTTTATCAATACGGTAGATCGGGATTTACACTGTTTGATAGGCATCAACCAGATCTGTTTTCGGTTGGGCGGTCCCTGATAGCCTATCGTTTTAACGATCAAATATTCAATATACTATTTTTGCACACTACAAACGTGGGCTTCACGATCCGTATCGATTCTGCGTGTCCATCGAACGTTGTACGCTAACATTACTAGAACGTTTCCATTGAATGACCGGCATGCGTTGATTCAGATGTCTATTTCAAAACACGTATCAATGCAATATCGACAGATAATCTCACCGCATCATAGTAACACTTTAATCCATTTGGGTGTCTGTCGTGCCTCGTGGGCATCTTGATTAAATATCTCTTTGCGAGACAGCAAGATGTGCAGCGTATTATTAATAAAATAGCAGTAATATACACATATATACGATCATCACGATACCAAATAATATACTAAATGTCGTCATTAGCCCTAACAAAACACGTTCAATAACGTCAAAGCAGGCCGGCATATTCGAATCAAGTATTAATTAAGCTATTGACCAGTGGTTGTCGTACTGACTATCTATATAAGACTCGTTAGAATTTACCGACCTTGGATTTCTCGATGTCCGGCCGTGGTGTACAGCTCGCTAACAAAGGCCATTCAGTCGTATGCTACTGTGACGTCACCTGCACATTTGAGGTAAAATACATCAAATCTGAAACGTAATTAACTCATTGATTCTCGCTGAAAGTCCTGTCAACTACATAACTGGGTCATTTTTTCTAACGACCACTCTGATGTTTTATTGGCTTCTTTCAATATTTAATATGCGTTTTTATTTAAACATTTTAGTGAATGAAATATATTCTGCTTGATGTCACAAAGGTGGCTCATGTGAGAGTGACTGGCATGTCTTAATACGTACCAATAAACTAACTTAAACATTGCATGTATATAGTTGCGAATATATATATATATATATATATATATATATATATATATATATATATATGTGTGTGTGTGTGTGTGTATACATTTATTGTTTCTGTTATTCGATATTAGCATTGTATACTGGTTCTCAATCAACTTTCTGGTTGCTTTTGTTGTTGTTTGTTGTTATTATTCTTATTTCTGTTTTCGTACGTGTTTTTTAAAGAGTCGTAATTATAACACTTCCTGCTCAACTCATCAGCCCTGTCGACGGACTATTCACTTTAATAGGCCTTGCAACCATCGATTTGCATCCACTGCGTAAGTTCGATCTTGGTCGTTACCACCGCGTCGGGTGTTCACTTACAGATTGTTCGACCATTCGGGGGGCGTCCCAATCAGTATCGTCGTATCCAAGCGTCGGCATTCGCCTGGACAAACAGACGATGTCGACCAGTTCGTTTGCTGCGAGTAATTAGTACAATCCACTCAAGCTGAAGCTAGTTACAAATACCCTCAGTCGAGGTCGTTGTCGGCAGTGCTCAAGACATTACTCGCTCCGATACAGATGGTCGACGCCGCTCCTGCAATCCGACATGGAAGAGACTACAACATATTTGGTTGTTATTATAACGTTTGTGCCACTAATGAGTTGATCACTATGTTCACATGGGTTTGAGAATGAGACCACCGCTCAGGGAGTCAACGACAAGGTTTTTCCATTTCATTATGTGGGATCTGTAACTTCTCCCGGCGTTGACACCAGATAAAAGGGATCAACGGCTTATAATGTCTATTCTGAAAGACACAGACTGATTGTGAAATATTGATGCATTCTGTAAAATAAACAATTTCCACAAGTACATCCAGTACCAACTTATCACCTGTAGCAGTGTTCGAAATAAATCACGTATCATACCCAATGCTCATGTCACAAGAGGTGCTTTATGTCTTTATGCAGAATCAGTAATGTGAGTGTGTGGCGGGGGGGGGGGGGGGGGGGCGGCGTGTGTGTTAAATTTAAAACGTTATTGTTTATTACACGAAACAGTAACTTAGCTTCCTATTTCACAGCTACACAAATTCGCGACGTTTCTGAGAAAATCTCGAAATACGACGTTAGAAGGAAGTCAATATGGCTCCAGTGGGCCAATTGTTTCACCGTATTATTGTCACGCTCTTATCAGTTGTAGTGTTGCGTAACTCATTTTAATTAGCAGTTGTCTGTAATGAATATAATGAGGTACATATCCAATACGTGATAATTCCATGCAAACTGGTGACCCCATTGAATAGAGTTGAACGTGTCTACAGTTAGATTAACTTCGGTTGCTAGCCTACACAAAGAAGTGAGAAGTGCTACAGGTGTGTGACGTAGACTAGGTGTGAATGGAGTTAATTGGAGGTGGGAGGTGCTACAGTTGTGTGGCGTAGACTACGTGGGAGTGGGGTTGATTGAAGGTGGGAGGTGCTACAGTTGTGTGGCGTAGTGGGAGTGGGGTTGGTGTGGTGGGAGTGGGGTTGATTGGACGTGAGAGGTGGACTCAGAAATGATTGAAGGTGGACGGTTGGCCCAAACATAGGTGGGAGATAGTTATTCCCAAAACAGGTTCGGGTGGGAGGTTGAGACTTCTTCGACACTTTCTCACAGTTGATGACTCAAATGTGTCACTGAATCGCTGTTCTTCCGTTTCCAGTTCCCATTTGTTATATATGCCTATGTGATATTCTGTTGGAAATGGGTACTCATTATTAACATAATGCGAAACGCTAAATGGTATTGTATAGTAACTCGACATATTGTTAAATTAACTTACCATGCCTTCCTATTTCACCGAACACACGTTATTAACTTATCGTTAGCTATAGGTATTTTTCCAGACAATAAGAAATTGCAAAACATTATCGCAATATACAAAGGAGGTGACAAGACAATTGTAAATAATTACCATCCAATATCGATTTTGCAAGTTTTTTTCTCAAAAGTTTTAGAAAGATTACTGTACAACAGATTAGCACCTTTTATAAATAAACATAACACTTTAAAGGATTACCAATTTGGATTTTGAAAGAAGCATTCTGCAAACATGGCTCTTGTGCAACTAGTAGATAAGATTGCTATAGCTATAAACAATTGTGATTTCATAGTAGTAGTTTATCTTGGCTTCAGTAAAACATTATATATACTTGATCATAAAACATTATTCAATAAACTACAATATTATGGCATTAGAGGAAGAACGCTTGCCTGGCTTGAAAGTTATTTCACTAACAGAAGGCAGTGTGTTTTATTTGATGGAGTAAAATCGAACTTCCTGCCTGTGTGAAGTGGTGTTCCTCAGGGAGAAATAATAGGACGACTATTATTCTTAATTTATATTAATGACATTGTTAACGTATCATATATCCTTTTCCCTACCACATTCGCAAATAATACAAATGTATTTGTCGATGGTAACAGTCTTAACGAGCTGGATACTGTCATGAACCAAGAACTGAAAAAATGATATATTAGTTATTAAGTTAAGCTTTAATAAACTATCTCTAAATAACGGTAACACACATGTTAACGTATTCAAACCACAAAAGAAAAAGAGTTCCAATCCAAACAGCATCTTTATTAATATACTACAAATTACTCAAGTAGAAATCACAATGAGATTAGGCATTATAATTATATTATAATTTGTTCTGGTGTTTTATATACAATACATAAAATATAAAATAGCCAAAGCTGTTGGAATTATAAGCAAAGCTAAAAAAACGCTGAGAAGATCATTCCTTGTGACATTATGCTACCTTTTGATGTCCGTTTCTAACTTATTGTATCGAAGTGTGTGGTGGAGCATATAACACCCATTTTTACACAGTTTTTAGTCAAATTGCAAAAGTTTACAAATCGTCTAATTATGTCAGCTCCAAGCAGAGCGCTCGCAGAAAAACCCTTCAAGAAGCTATTGATTATACCATTGAGAAAACATCTACGAATACACAATTGTTCTGTATATGTATAACATTTTAAAGAATATGTTTCCGTCGGTTATCACAAGGATGTTCATTAGAAATAATGAACTGAGTTTGGCCAATTGAAAGCACTGGAGCCATTATCAGACCAGGTCGAGCGCTGGGAAGTGCTCCTGTAGCGAGAATGTCTGGATGCCCAGCAGATAACTTTACATATACATCACATTTTCTTTCTGTTAATTACTGTACATATGTCAACGCATGTACAATTTCCTGACTCATATGATAAGCTATGCTCCTTTTATAGTGAACGAACACGAACATATAACCCTAAGTCGTTCGCTGTCTCTTAATGACTCAAAAGGGGGACACGATTTTGATTTGTCTTTATCTGTGGAGTGTGTGAACAACATTGTGTCGATGTAGGCCGTGCTCAATCAAACATGAAAAAGAATGTTTGCATGGTTGTTTGGGTGCAGACAAGGTACCATTGTGCTATGGTGCATGGGTGCATGACTGAATGTTTTTTTATGTGAGTATACGTGAATGTATGTATGTATGTACGTACGTACGCATTTATTTATGCAAATACGTATGTAAGTACGCACGCACAAGTACGTACGTATGTACATACATATACATAGACACATAAATACATACATACATACACACATACACACATACACACATACACACATACACACATACACACATACACACATACACACATACACACATACACACATACACACATACACACATACACACATACACACATACACACATACACACATACACACATACACACATACACACATACACACATACACACATACACACATACACACATACACACATACACACATACACACATACATACATACATACTTACATGTGTACATACATACATACATACATACATACATACATACATACATACATACATACATACATACACACATACATACACACATACATACATACATACATACATAAATACATACACTGTGCTCGAAAAACCGTATGTACATACTGCACCGCCTGTCAAATTGACTGTCTGTAGGTATCCGTTGGCAACACCGAGTCACGCAGGATACTTTTGTGTAAGGGCAATATTTTCTAATCAGTAAGTCCTATGTGTCTTAATTTCTCACAAACGCTGTGCATTCCTCTTACCGGTCTCTGACATGAAATGCCAATATCAGTATGTAAATTGTCTGCCTATAGCAGCAATTTAAATACACGTTCCAAAAGCGGCCATATAATAATGCCGTACACAATACAACAATTGTTTTAACGCATAGGCTCTATATTAATAACTAAATGTTCTAGTTGCTAGCAACATATTGAAGATGCAGTAATCGTTTCTTTAGAATGATGCATAATACATTGTGTTACGTAGTTAATCACTTTCTTTTATAACTCAAACAAGGGCATTAACACTATTTTCGTCATGAGCTTAGATTTGGGTTATGTTGGAAACGCCGATAATGATCGGAATGGATGAAAGAAAGAGGAGTAGAGGAAGACAATAAGTGAGTTGGACAGGGAGCTCGAGGATGGTGTCCCAGATTATAATATGATATACTCCCGACTATTAATTTGAAATGCGTACTACGTAAAAGAAGAATGTTTTTAGGAAGCAAAGGTCATTGTCATTACTGCGTCTTGGAATCGGTTGTTCTGATATTAGTTAATGTCAATGTTGTCATGATTTCCATATTCATCACCATCATATGAAGTAGTATGACGGCTTATTCATTGTCATATCCCAGGTCCGTTAAAATGTGTGTTGTTGTTGTTGTTGTTGTTGTTGTTGTTGTGTGTATGTGATGTGTGTGTGGGGGGGGGGCAACATACCAGTTATAATTGGTTAATTTGTTTGCAAAACAATACTTTTTTAACACTGAATTAAGTATATATTTGTAAAGAAGTAATCATTCACATTCCGCTTTCCAAATTCAATAATAACATATTGTCTAGATTGAAACGTTCAGGAAGCTTCGTACGATGTGCGTAAAGGATCTGCATTATATCCACATGTCTATTGAGTAGGAAGAAAACGGAATGAATGTGGTTATTTTTATCTTAATATTTGCCTATGTATAATAACATGTTATTTTGTGATGAATAAAAACCATATCATCGATTTGTCTCTAGTTGAGACTAATTCCTGTTGAATCTAGGTACACAACGAATGTACGAAATTTTCCGCCGGAAAACACAGATGTCGTCTGCTCACGTCATTCCGTGACCCGCACAGCCATATTTGGCCGCAAGCAAGTTCGACCCGTCGAAACGATCATAGCTTAATTTTGTGTGAAGTCAAAAAGCGTGAACGTCATAAATGGCCGCCCGTTTTAAAATTTCCGGTCAGCAGCGACAGGAAATGGAACCTTAGATTGGGTGCTGTCAACTGGGGTGTTCATCATAATAATGCCACATTTTCATTAACTATATATAAATTATCGCTCAGTTTGGCTATCTTTAGTTAGGACCATGTCTGGCTATATAGACGTTTTACAGTGATGCGTTACGATAATTTGTTTATTTAATAAATATGTAAACATTTTATTGTAATGAATTTCAATGAAATTGTGATTAGAATACATAGCTACAGTAGATGCAAAACAGCACGATACTCCCTAACGTCTGAGCCACTGGTTGTGTTCCTGCAGTGACGATGACCATTCATTAACGCCTTCCTTTCATCGCCTTAATTCGATTATCTGCTGTCATCTTCAGCAACTGAGTTGTCAGACTTCTCTGTGGTGATCCCACTGTTGCTCCATTATCCTAATTAGATGAATCCCACTGATTTTATTAGTTATTTCACGACATTGTAAACATCGGCTTATTTCGACTTGTTATATCAAAGAAACAGTGTATTCCCCCAGGCATATTGTTAGTCAGTGGTCTTAGTGCATGCATATTTTCACGTCAAATTACGCAATCATTCCGATGAATGGTCTTCTAGAAGAGAGGGTCGTGTTTCGCTAACGGTTCTCGGTGTTAACACAACAGTTGCTTCGGTTTAACGCAGTTCCTTCCTCTCGGATTCGCTTACGAGGTGAGTTTGGCGATGCTTTTCTGCAGCGGACGTTGAAAAATGTTCTCATGTTGAACACTTGCGTAGCAATTTGATGATGCACAGAATTGTTTAACCCAACGAAACGAATATTAACTTTCACGCTATTCAACGCGATGACGCGTAGCGCTATGCCAGATATCCCGTTGTTGCAAAACAACGTTGCGACTATACGTATCCAGTCCACGACACGATATTAGATCTACGATTGGGATTGGACATTTGTTGTAAGTTTTCTGGACATGTGTAAAATAACACTTAGTAGTAAAGCTAGAATTAGCATTAGTAGTGACCAGCTTCTGTTTCTTGAAACAGTGCTTGTCATAGCTGTTTCATACCGGAAAACTGCCATGAAGCTTGTTCTCCTGGTTAGTCCAATAAGCTTCTCGGTCTATTGCAGAACCGCTAGGTAAACTGGCTCGCCAACTTTTTACTAGCGCAACATGTCACTGCCATCATAATATTTCAGATAACTTTTTATTACATCCCTAGACATCTCAATCCGTCTCTGCTTTCAATGCGTTTGCCTGCAATTACCACCATAGAGGATGGTCTTTGGAGAGCGGTCACCCGGCATCCACTGCACGCGTCGATGCAGTCGTAGCAGATGTCTGGGTTTGAGAATGTTGCACTGTGATGTTTACGTGCAGCTTCGCAGAACAAACGTCTAATGCGCATATTATCTCATAGAACTGCGCAATCTTCCTAAACACGGCATACCTTATGTGACAGCGTATTTTACCAGCGTTAACAAGATCCAGATGGCAAGTACACACAATTGGTTTAATCGCAATGCTGGGATGTTATATCCCTGTGAATTAATATAAGTGTCAAAAATAATTGTCATTCATTATCAATAGATAATATGTATTGATTTAATCAGAACTTCATCATATTTTCCACATGACTTTTGTTTAAAGACAAACAGACGATGCGGTTGCTCAGGCATGCGATATGCGATATGCGATTGCTTTTGCGTGAAATTTGCGATTGCTTTTGCATATTAGAGATTTGGTTGGCGTGAGATTTTAGATGACCTTGACGTGAGATTAACGATTGCTGTGGCGTGAGATTTGCTATTGCTTTCGTGTGAGATTTGCAATTGCTACAGCGTGAAATCAGCAGTAGAACCGTCGTGTGGTTTACGATTCCGTTATCCGTATTGTTACTGGTTTTATATATATATATATATATATATATATATATATATATATATATAGCAAGTACTAGTAAACACCGATACTAGTCTGCTATAACTAAATGGCATTGAACAGACGTGAATATGCTTCCGCGTTCTTAGATAACGTTGTACTCGATTGCAGTGCGTCGTCACGTCTGCTCTTGCGTGGCAGATCGTTACTTTCCAAACGTGTGTGCGATGTCATGCCTTTGAATACATTCAGAATTCATGTGTCTGTTTTATCTGAAATAGAGATTATGTTTCGTTTGATTCAAGTTGATCACGACTAGTCATATGTTATCTATCGCGCACCTAAATAAGTGAGCATAATTTATGTGCATATAGTTTAGTGTTCAATACCTGGTACGACACGCGTTTGTCCGTCAGGCACATCGTAAAATCAGCTGCATTCGATTAGATGTATGCGCTATTTGGTATCGGTTTCCTAATAAAAACACAAGTTGTTTCTTGGTGGTCGTATTCTAGTGATAACTGATATTCGGCTATCTTAATAGCAATGCATAGTCTATATCGGTCCCAGGGCATAATCAAATGAACTGATCTTATTGTATACGTATTGATTGCGTCACGATGCCAGTGGCGGAGTTATTATTATTATTATTACAGAGTGAAATGGAAATTATTCGTGTATCAGTAACTACTCATTGGAAATAATGCGCTCCACTGGCACAGATGCTATTTCATTGAATTAGTTTATCATCAGGTGGCGTTCGATGTATGGCGGTTATACAAACCAATCTGCGCAGTCGTATTTATCTAACCGAAGACTGTTGCTTTTCACGGTTCGTTCGCAACAAGTTTTCTCATTCAAATACAGGTACTCTGCACACTGGAGTTGCTTTAGCACGAATTAATGTATTTGGCTGTTGGTCCCCGCCTAATGAAGCGGAAATCGTCGTCTTGGTAAAGAACTACTTGCGCGTAGTGAGTTCCGGTGTAAATGTATTTTCTGAAACGTTGCGCGATCACGTTATTAGTAAATCGCCGTCGTGAAGCGTCGTTGTCCAGAAGTACACGATTAAAATGTCATTTAGCCTTCCACGCCGCCTACATGAAACGCACTGTCGTATTTACCAGGTGGCATTTCAGTCGTTGAAACACAAAACTGAATGAAAAACTAAAATAGCTGCTCTACCACGAATCAATTTCGTGCGCTATGGAATCCCGATGCTTTCAAAATAATTGAGTTCAACATAATATCAAATCGAAGCTTTGCCGCCTCGTACAAGTACAGGGCCTACTACAGAGACAAAAGTACAACTATGTAAAATAACTGGTAAATTAATTTTGTGGTATAAACCCACTAACAACACGCAAGGCCAGAGCTGTTTGCCACGCAAAACTAGCCTTGGCAGTTCTCCTACGCGAAGTGCGAAAGTTAGCTGAGTCAAACTAGTAATTGACTTCGCCAGTCGCGACTGGGTCACTTATGAGAACAGCGTAAATACCCGCCCCAATTTGAAGACGGATAAACGACTTCTGGGAATCCCAATATTGTGTATTCGAATAATTGCTTCTACTTCCTAAACATTGCAGGTAACACGAACCACGGTTGATTTAAATTAGTTTTATTATGTCCACCTGACCTGCCGCCAACCACTGATATAGTGAGCGAGTTCATAGGTTGAGCTAAATAGTCAAACTTCAAACTACACCACTGCACTCGCTTTCTCTCTTAGTACCAAGCCCGTTTTATGATAAGGCAAACACTGTTTTGACCTTGGTACTGGGAAGATAAATAATAATAATACGGTATTTCTTTAGCGCTAAAATACCCGCATATATAAAACCACGTTATGGTCCAACACAAGATCGCGGTATGTAAAGATTAAAAATCCCGTTATCCAAAGACCAAAAGACCCGTTATTCGAAGTGAAAAAACTCTATGCGATTTTCCAAAATCCCGTTCTAATAACAGGACGCCGAGTCTCTTGGGAGGTCCTGCTTTTTGTGAAAAAGCATTTTATCACTGTAAATCGTCTATGTAACCAAACATGGTCATATCTAAAGATAGACAAACTGCGCGATGATTTCTATATAGTTATTCAAAATGTGACATTATTAAGATGAACACCCCAGTTGACAGTACCCAATCTACACACAAAATGTGACTGCTAACACTAATGTATGTTTGTTTGCGGTCGATACCAAAATATCCACCGTGTTCTCGTATGTTTCCGAACGGCCTGAAATGCAAAAATGTCTTAATTAATTCGTGGTTTGGGCAGACCGGTGGCAGCTTCACGTAGCTGAACATAATGCTGTGTACTGACGATTATAAATACTATCCCGGCTACCTATCATCGGACAGGTGTACAGCTTGTTAACGTTAATGCATACCGATATTTTGGTGACACAGTGGATGATCAATGTTTATTTAAGCAGCACATTTTGTCTATTTCTCACAAACCATACAGCGCAATCAATGTTATTTTTCGCTGCTTTAATAATGTCAATGATTGTGCTCTCATTGAAGCATATAAATAATTTGTTCGCCCAGTGCTGGAATACTGTTCTACTGTATGGGACCCATACATACCAGCTAGGCAGTACTTGGGCATGACTGAGCAGTTAGAGAATGTGCAACGGTTTTTTTATGCGCCGGGTCTATTACCGCTGTAAATTCGATGCCAATCAAGGCTACTTACAAAGACTAGAATATCTTTATCTAGAGAGTCTCGAACTCCGCCGGGGTTTATAATGATATGGTAATGGTATATATCAGCATGCATGGACGCGTCAATGTACCTGAAAATAATATAATTTCGTGCAATAACTCTGCTATAAATGCCACCATTTCGACAAGAGGTCATGTATTTAAACTTAAGACAACACCCTTTAAACTTGATGTAACAAAAAACATTTTTGCAGTAGAATTGTATCTATCTGCAACCAAATACCTGAACGCATAGTTAACTTAACATCCAAAATACAATTTAGGAAAGTCCTGCGTAGACCTACAATAAACTTTGATTTTGCGATGAAGTTCGACAGACACTTGTAGAAATCTATTTGAGTGGAAAGTGTGTGTGTATTATTATGATTGGATATTATCAGTTCACCATTACAGTGCATTATATATGATGGTGGGTGCATGTAAAACGTTGTATTATGTATTGTATTCATGTAACAGTGTGGTGTATACATGTAATTAGCACGTGTTTTACCCATGACGCACAATTTTTCAACATTGTTGATCCTATATAAACAATCAGTCAGTCTAAGGTTGCATTTCCTGTCGCTGCTAACCGGAAATTTTAAAACGGGCGGCAACTTATTACGTTCCCGCTTTTTCACTCGTACAAAATTAAGCGATGATTGTTTCGACGGGTCGAACTTGCTTGCTGCTAAATATGGCTGTGCGAGTCACGGAACTATAGACAAATCAATGCTATGCTTTTTATTCATCAATAAATAACATGTTATTATACATCGGCAAATATTAAGATATGTGGACATAATGCAGGCCCTTTACCTAGATCGCACGAAGGTTCCCGAAAGCTTCAATCTAGACAATATGTTATTATTGAATTTGTAAAGCGGAATGTGAATTATTACTTCTTTACAAATATGTACTTAATAGAGTGTTCAAAAAAGTGCACACGCACACGCACTCATACACACACACACTCATTCACACACACACACACACACACACACACACACACACACACACACACACACACACACACACACACACACACACACACACACACACACACACACACACACACACACACACACACACACACACACACACACACACACACACACACACACACACACACACACAAACACACACACACAAACACACACACACACACACACACAAACTCACACACATTCACACACACACACACACACACACACACATACACACACACACACACACACACACACACACACACACACACACACACACACAAACACACACACACACACACACACAAACACACACACACAAACACACACACACACACACACACACACACACACACACAAACTCACACACATTCACACACACACACACACACACACACACACACACACACACACACACACACACACACACACACACACACACACACACACACACACACACACACACACACACACACACACACACACTCACACACACATTCACACACACACAACACACATTTTAACGGACCTGGGATATGACAATGAATAAGCCGTCATACTACTTCATATGATGGTGATGAATATGGAAATCATGACAACATTGACATTAACTAATATCAGAACAACCGATTCCAATACGCAGTAACAACAATGACCTTTATTTGCTAGAAAACATTCTTCGTTTACGTAGTACGCATTTCAAATTAATAGTCGGGTGTATATCTGGGACACCATCCTCCACCTCCCTGTCCAACTCACTTATTGTATTCCTCTTGCACTTGCCTTCATCCATTCCGATCATTATCGGCGTTTCCAACATAATCAAAATTTACGCTCATGACGAAAATAGCTATGTGTTAATGCCCTTGTTTGAGTTATAAAAGAAAGTGATTAACTACGTAACACCATGTATTATGCATCATTCTAAAGGACCGATTACTGCCTCTTCAAGCTGTTGCTAGCAAGTATAACATTTAGCTGTTAATATAGGGCCTAATGTACATACTAATATTGGCATTTCATGTCAGAGGCTGTGCGTTAATGCCCTTTTTTGAGTTATAAAATGAAGTGATTTACGTAACACCATGTATTATGCATCATTCTAAACACACGATTATTACCTCTTCAATATGTTACTAGCAATTAGAACATTTAGTTAGTAACATTGGGCTTATGTGTTAAAACATTGTTTTATTGTGGACTGCATTATTGTATGGCCGCTTTTGGAACGTGTATTAGAAATGGTTTAAAAGTGATTGATTTGACATGGAATTATCCTAAGAGGAATTCTCAGATTTGGTAGGAAATTATGACACGTAGGACTTACTGATTAGACACTATACGTATACTGCTCTTACGCAACGTCTTCTGCGTGGCTACGTGTTGCCATGGGATACCTACTGACAGTCGAATTGCAAGGCGGTGCGGTATGCACGTACGGTGTTTCGAGCTCTGGTATGTGGAAACTGCATAAGTTGGAAACACGATTTGGCAAAGGTGTTTTGTTGAGATAATTTCGTGGAAACCATAAATATGCAATTGCGCACGTAGGTGTGTAATAACGTATGTAATAATGTATGTATGTATGTATGTATGTATGTATGTATGTATGTATGCGTGTATGCGTGTGTACGTGTGTGCGTGTGTGCGTGTGTGCGTGTGTGCGCGTGTGTGCGTGTGTGCGTGTGTACGTGTATGTAATGTATGTATGTATGTATGTTAGTATGTATGTATGTATGTATATAATATATACATATATACATACATACGTTACATTCATACATACATATATACTATATATATGTATGTATGTATGTATGTATGTATGTAACATATGTATGTAATGTATGTATTTATGTATGCATGTATGAATGTATGTATGTGTGTATGTATGTATATACGTACGTACGTATTTATTTACGCAATTGCGTACGTACGTGTGCGTGTGTATTTACATATGTAATTGGCTAAATAGATACTACGTACGTACATACATGCATCAATATATACTCACATACACACATACACACATTCAGTCATGCAACCATGTACCATTGCACAATTGTACCTTGTCTGCAACCAAACAACCATGCAAACATTCTTTTTCATGTTTGAATGAATACGGCCGTACGTAGAGACAATGTTTGTCACTCACTCCACAGGTAAAGACAAATCAAACCACCCTTCTGAGTCATTAAGAGACAGCGTACGACTTAGGGTTATTTGTTCGTTCACTATAAAAGGAGCACAGTTAATCATATAAATCAGTAAATCGTACATGCGTTGATATATGTACAGTGATTAACAGACCGAAAATGTGATGTATATGTAAAATTATCTTTTGGGCATCTAGACATTCTGGCTGCAGGAACGCTTGTCAGCGCTCGACCTGGTAAAAAAATGGCTCCAGTGCTTTCAATTGGGCGTAATGTTAATGATGAGTACCCATTTCCAGAGTATCACATAGCCTATATAGCAAACGGCAACTGGAAACGGGAAGAAAGCGATTCAGTGACAAAATGTTGTCAACAACTGTGAGGAAGTGTCGAAGGGGTTTCAACCTCCCACCCGAACCTGTTTTGGGAATAACTATCTCCCACCTATGTTTGGGCCAACCTTCCACCTTCAGCCATTTCTGAGTCCACCTCCCACGTCCAATCAACCCCACTCCCACCTAGTCTACGTCACACACTTGTAGCACTTCCCACTTCCAATCAACCCCACTCCCACCTAGTCTACGTCACACACCTGTAGCACGTCCCACCTTCAATCAACCCCACTCCCACCTAGTCTACGTGACACACCAAACTCTAAGCTGTATCTATGGCTTCGGAGGCGTTTTTTTCCCGCGCCGTCTACCGCCTCGCTTGGCAGTTGCACCTCTCTCGCTGCCTTCTGTCGGATTGCAATAAACACATCACCAGGTGCAGTTTGAATCGTCGAATTTTAGTATGTTTATTTGGTTAATGACGGTCTGGTATGGTTTGTTCGACTTCCACTTTGAATGAATCGTTTATTATAGAAAGCTATGATACAGCATAGTCGATGGCACATTTTACATAGACATTGTCTTAGTTTCTATAATGAGGTTATACAGCCACGGGTGGGTGATTTTCCCTCTCAATATATGTAATGCATATGTAATTCCATGGAACAAATATACTAATTTAACTAATTAGAAGACATTACATAAATCACATCGTTCTATTTTTTTTAATGAATTCACACGTTAACATTGCAACAATGAATGTGAATTATATTTTCAGTAATATTATTTACTGACAAAAATCCCTTGATTGATTGACATTTGAACGTTACAAATACATAAGTACAATTCACTTGTGTTGCCATATAGGTGCACAGTTTAACACCTCGGTATCCAATTGTTTTGTATAATACGTTGGTTTTTGAAATCGGTACACGTAGTAGCTCAGCATGGCCCGTTCTATATTTGTGCAGTTCATTATTTCTAATGAACACCCTTGTCATAACTGACGGAAACATGTTCTTGACAATTTTACACTGAAAAAACTGTGTATTCGTAGATTTTTTCTTAGCGGTAAAATCAACAGCTTTTCACAAGGAATGATCTTCTCGGCGTTGTTTTAGCTTTACTTATAATTCCAACAGCTTTGGCTATTTTATATTTTATGAATTGTATATGAAAAGACCAGGACAAATTAGAATACACTATAATTCCTAAGTTCTTTGTGATTTCTACTTGAATAATTTGCAGTACATTAATAAAGATGCTGGTTGGACTGGAATCCTGTTATTTATTGGCTTGAATACACTAAAATGTGTTTTACTGATATTTAGATATAGTTTGATACAGCTTCACCAAATGACTAGGTTTTGCAGTTCTTGATTCATGACAGTTTCCAGCTCGCAAAGACTTTTACCAGTGACAAATACATTTGTATTATATGCGGATATAATAGGAAAAAATATATATAAAGAATAATTAATATAAATTAAGAATGATAGTGGCCCTATTACCGAACCCTGTGGAACACCATAGCGCCACCATAGTTCGATTTTACTCCATCAAATAAAACATATTGCCTTCTGTTAGATAACTAACTTTCATGCCAGGCAAGCGTTCTTCCTCTAATGCCATAATGTTGTAGTTTATTGAGTAATGTTTTATGATCAACTATATCTAATGCTTTACTGAAGCCAAGAAAAACTACTACTACGAAATCACAATTGTTTATAGATATATCAATCTTATCTACTAGTAGCACAAGAGCTATGTTTGCAGATTGCTTTAAAAAAAATCCAAATTGGTAATCCTGTAAGATGTTATGTTTATTTTAAAAAAATTGCTAATCTGTTGTATAGTAATCTTTCTAAAACTTTTGTAAAAACTTGCAAAATCGATATTGTAATTATTTACAATTGTCTTGTCACCTCCTTTGTATATTGCGATAACTTTTTGCAATTTCTTATTGTCTGAAAAAAATACCTATACCTATACGATAAGTTAATAACGTGTGTTTGGGGAAATAGGAAGGCATGGTAAGTTAATTTAACAATTTGTCGAGTTAATATACAATACCATTTAGCGTTTCGCATTATGTTAATGATGAGTACCCATTTCCAGAATATCACATAGCCTATATAGCAAACGGCAACTGGAAACGGGAAGAAAGCGATTCAGTGACAAAATGTTGTCAACAACTGTGAGGAAGTGTCGAAGGGGTTTCAACCTCCCACCCGAACCTGTTTTGGGAATAACTATCTCCCCCTATGTTTGGGCCAACCTTCCACCTTCAGCCATTTCTGAGTCCACCTCCCACGTCCAATCAACCCCACTCCCATCTAGTCTACGTCACACACTAGTAGCACTTCCCACCTCCAATCAACCCCACTCCCACCTAGTCTACGTCACACACCTGTAGCACTTCCCACCTTCAATCAACCCCACTCCCACCTAGTCTAAGTGACACACCTGTAGCACTTCCCACCTCCAATCAACCCCACTCCCACCTAGTCTACGTCACACACCTGTAGCACCTCCCACCTCCAATCAACCCCAGTCCCACCTAGTCTACGTGACACACCTGTTGCACCTCCCACCTCCAATCAACCACACTCCCACCTAGTCTACGTCACACACCTGTTGCACCTCCCACCTCCAATCAACCACACTCCCACCTAGTCTACGTGACACACCTGTTGCACCTCCCACCTCCAATCAACCACACTCCCACCTAGTCTACGTGACACACCTGTTGCACCTCCCACCTCCAATCAACCCCACTTCCACCTAGTCTACGTGACACACCTGTTGCACCTCCCACCTACAATTAACCCCACTCCCACCTAGTCTACGTGACACACCTGTTGCACCTCCCACCTCCAATCAACCCCACTTCCACCTAGTCTACGTGACACACCTGTTGCACCTCCCACCTCCAATCAACCCCAGTCCCACCTAGTCTACGTGACACACCTGTTGCACCTCCCACCTCCAATCAACCACACTCCCACCTAGTCTACGTCACACACCTGTTGCACCTCCCACCTCCAATCAACCACACTCCCACCTAGTCTACGTGACACACCTGTTGCACCTCCCACCTCCAATCAACCACACTCCCACCTAGTCTACGTGACACACCTGTTGCACCTCCCACCTCCAATCAACCCCACTTCCACCTAGTCTACGTGACACACCTGTTGCACCTCCCACCTACAATTAACCCCACTCCCACCTAGTCTACGTGACACACCTGTTGCACCTCCCACCTCCAATCAACCCCACTTCCACCTAGTCTACGTGACACACCTGTTGCACCTCCCACCTACAATTAACCCCACTCCCGCCTAGTCTACGTGACACACCTGTTGCACCTCCCACCTCCAATCAACCCCACTTCCACCTAGTCTACGTGACACACCTGTTGCACCTCCCACCTCCAATTAACCCCACTCCCACCTAGTCTACGTCACACACTTGTAGCTCTTCTCAGTTCTTTGTGTAGGCTAGCAGCCGAAGTTAATCTAACTGTAGACACGTTCAACTATATTCAATTGGGTCACCAGTTTAAATGGAATTACCACGTATTGGATATATACGCCATGATATTAATTACAGACAGCTGCTAATTATATTGAGTTACGCAACACTACAATTGATGTGACCGTGACAATATATGGTGAAACAATTACTCTGTGACACACTTGAGCCATATTGGCTTCGTTCTAATAGTCTTCGTGCATCCATTGCAGCGTGGTTGAATGCTTCCCAGAGAAGTCGAAATGGTGTTCGATTGAACAGGTCTGCCAGGGTGTAAAGTGTGAAGTGTTTTGAGCAGTCCCGAGGACCACGCTATATAAGAACTTACCTTTACTATTTTTACTTTTTTCTAACGTCATACTTCGACATTGTCTCAGATACGTCGCGAATCAATAACTGCGGTTTTTTTAAGCTGTGAAATAGGAAGCTAAGTTGCTGTTTCGTGTAATAGACAGTAACTGGGTGGTTGAAGTTGTCGGAAAAAGGCTGTTTGTTAAAAAAGCTAATTATTTTTAAAATGTTTCCCAAACCTCCCCTTTAAAGGTGACTGAATACATCACTGGAAAATAGGAAGGCATGTCCCTGTTTCAGTATTTGAGGCTGTCGCCTTAATTCACTAAGGAAATTAATTACTCTGCTTAGCAAAAATAATAAGTTTAACAAAATGCTCACCTAAATAAATTGATTCACCCTAAGGCTAAGTCTGCTCTATGCGTGTGTGCGTGTGTGCGTGTGTGCGTGTGTGCGTGTGTGCGTGTGTGCGTGTGTGCGTGTGTGCGTGTGTGCGTGTGTGCGTGTGTGCGTGTGTGCGTGTGCGCGTGTGCGCGTGTGCGCGTGTGCGCGTGTATGTACTTGTCTGCTTGAAAACGCATTTTACCGTTGAAAGTTCATACCCCCAGTGAAAATGCAATAAAACTATTTTCAGCATTGTTTATCTGTTGCACCACAGTCAAAATAGCCAATGGTGTTTCAGAGCCATTAACCAGTACAGTAACACTCCCACCACGAGGCATTTTACCACCCTTCCTGTTATTGTATAAATGTGCTGTGTTTCTGCATCTCGATTCAATAAGGTATCCCTAGCTATCCACCGGATGTTGTTGTATCATACTCCATAACAATACACATATTATATATATATCCCTGCATTCTAGCAATAAAGCCGACTCTAGGGTGTTTACCTCCCTTGACAGAGCCAATTACCATATAATTGGTTCCAATTAACGTGAGGCAAACAGCACGTGTGTCGGTGCAATTTATTAAAGAATTTGCATTATTATTATTACAACTTGATTAAAAAAAAGTTATTATTGCTGGTGATTTAAATATAAACTTGCTTAAAATTAATGATGAAGAATATCGTAGTGAGCTTTATGACACCTTAACAGGGTTTAGTTTCTTTGCAAAAATAACATTCCCAAACAGATTTTCTGCCCTGAATGGCTCATTGTTCGAAAATTTGTTTTATAAAGTTAGTTAATTAATGCTACAATCAATAGCAGGAATCATAATCAAACCATTTTCAGACCAACGACCATATTTTATATTTATTGACACTTTATTATTTATTTACAGAATGAAACAGCCATGTCAAATTTGCTTATGAAATAATTAACTCAAATATTATGGAGAAATTAGACCAAGACCCTTTGCACGATCCAAATAACAATTACAGAATAATCATTGATGTAAGGTAAGTGGGGGGAAGATTCCAGTGATCATTTACTTTCAGAAATTACAGTCGATGGCAGTACCGACAAGTCAGATTAGTAGTCCGGATGCAAACTAGTAGTCCGGATGCAAACTAGTAGTTCCATGCAATTGTGGCTTGTTATTCTTACGTCTTAGGTATGTTTTGGTGATTTTGGTATCAAGGACACTTCCGATATAATATTAAGAAATATGTATATATATCCCATTATAGGCATACAGCAAACGAATGGAACACTACCGCTACTCGATATCATAAACTGTAGCGTAGTCAGTAGACAGACGACGTTTTTAATTGGCGGCATTTCTGCAACCACAGAACTATTTCAATATAGATTTGAGTGCTGGGCGTTGGGTAAGATGCAAGTATGTACATTTGTGAAGATGCCACTGGGTCGCATCTTCCCCCAGCAATAATATATCGGCGTATCAAAGTTTACTGTAGAAATTCTCGAATTTTTATGTAAGATTATTTAATTATATTAATGTAGTAGGGACGCAGCCAAGACTTTCACAAGGGGACTTCTTTGCCCTTTTTGTTACAATTTTGTGTCACAGATTTTATCACAGTCGGTCCAAGTGGGGGGCTTGGGTCCCCTTAAAATAAATTATGGGTAGTATTGCAAAATCTGATTTAACTGTGTATAATTTACTCTGCAATTTGTTTTATTTTTACACATATAAACTTAGATCACACTATTTATGTTTCGGTAATTGCGGGAAATGCCCAGAAACTACCAACGAACAAGTAACCGTGCCGCCTGGTCTGAACAAAGTTTACGACATGCTGCAGACGAAGTAACAGCAGGACGGGTGTCCGTGTGGGCTGCTGCAAAGACATTTGACATACCTTACATAACTTTACAAAGACGGATAACACAACATAACTTTGTGAAAGGGGCACCTGGTCCTAGCGGTAGTTTAGGCCCCGAACATGAAAGTAGCTTAGTAGCTTACATTAAGCAACTTGGCAAGGTAGGTTATCCACCAACCGAAAGAACGATCCGTCGTTTAGCCTACACTTTTGCTGAGACCAATAACATTGCACATCGTTTTAGCAAAGAACGTGGAATGTCAGGTTGGATGAAGCTGTTCATGCGACGTCACCCACAGTTGAGTATACGAAAGGCTGAAGGCATTTCAGCAGCGCGTGGCATGGGGATGTGCCGAGAGGAAGTTGGTGACTACTTCCAGTTGCTACTAACTGTTTACCAAGAGACTGGCCTAGTGAATCATCCTACAAAAATATATAACATGGACGAAAGAGGCTCACAACTATACAATACTCCACAAAAGGTTATCGCCAATAAAGGTGCTAGAGACGTTCACCAGGCAACACCAGCTGAAAAGGGGGAAACGATCAGTGTCATTTCGTGTTGTAATGCAGAGGGGAAGTTTCTTCCACCATACTGCGTCTTCAGAGTAGCCAAATTTATATATGATGAAACAGGTATAAAAATGACACAAGGAAAACGTGGAAAACTTTATAAATAAAAGTGTGCAAAGACTCAACAAAAAGATCATAATCTACTTATTTTAGAGAAGGAGACCGCAAAATAACAATGTTGAAATTGCAAATACCTTTAATTTATTTTTTACAAACATAGGAAAACACCTTACAAAAAAATTAAATACACCAGTAATAAAAAGCATCGTTATTATTTGATAGGAAGTTCTGAAATGCGTTTCCAATTCCAAGCTATAAATGAAGAGTCAATACTCAGAATAATTGACAATTTCTATGCAAAGACCAATAAAACAATAAAAATATTTAAAATTTATTTTAATAAAACCCTTAACATTACTTCTTAATCAAATATTAAATACTGGAATCTTCCCAGATAAGATCAAAATTGCGAAAGTTATTCCTATTTTTAAAAATGATGACGAAACATTATTTTGTTACTACAGACCGATATCTTTGCTATCAGTAATCTCTAAGATTATTGAAAAAGTTATGCATAATTATTATGCACTAATTTCAAGACACCGAAAGCACCAGCACATAACACCTGTGCTGGTCGAACTGCATTGGCTTCCAGTTCGCTGGCGTATCCAGTACAAACTGCTGGTCCTTGTTTTCACGGCTTTACATGGTCTTGCTCCAGCGTATATCCAAGATCTCATAATACCGTATACGCCCACCCGCAACCTCCGATCTGCTTATCTACATCTGCTTGTAGTCCCGCGCTACAACTTAGAAGGCTACGGTAGACGAGCTTTCTCCGTGTCTGGACCTACGCTCTGGAACGCTCTACCAATAAACGTTCGTCAAATAGAGACTTTGGATAAATTCAAAACTTGCCTTAAAACGTATCTATTTAAGCAGGCGTACATCGACTGAGGAACTGTGCTGTAGGACACTTTTTATGAATATGTATTTAATCAATTAATTAATTTCTATTATATAATGTATTCTAATTAATTTATTATTATTTATCTTTTAATACAATTTTATATATAATAATGTATATTCTCTTACTTAATTATATTAATATTTGTGCAAATATGTCATGTATGTTGGTCACATTATATATATATATATATATACAATCTTGTAAATCTTAATAATTATTACATTTACCGGAATCTTAATACATATATATATATATTTTACATTTGTTTCCATGTACGTCTTACAATGTGTGTACGCGCCTATGAACGGACTGGTCCCAGAGATATGGCGCTATAGAATTGCTAGTAGTAATAATAATAATAATCAGATATATTCTTTTTTTACTCACTCAACCAAATATGCCATTATGAAAGTTATCGACCGAACAATAACCGCACTAGATTCTAGGGAAACACCTATTAATATATTTTTAGATTTATCAAAAGCATTTAGACTACTCAATTTTATTAAGTAAAAAACATTTGTATGGAATAGGCGACACTGCCCGAAAGCTATTGAAAAGTTATTTGAAAAATAGAAAACAGTACGTCATTTACAATGATATTATTTCTGAAATCCTGCCTATTACTACAGGTGTGTCACAGGGATCTATACTGGCCCCACTTTTAATTTACATAAATGATTTACCAAAGTCAAGTGAAATATTTTAATACGTAATGTATGCGGATGATACAACTTTATTTACAACAATCCGATCTTTAAACATATGTCCAAAAGACGTCGAACAACTTTTTAATACAGAATTAAACAAGGTAAACGAATGGCTGAAAATAAATAAACATTCTTTAAATATAAAGAAATACAAGTGTATAATATACAAACTAGGAAACAAACAAGTTAACAATTTCCTGCTTACCGTAGATGAAACCAGAATCGAAAGAGTCCAAAACTGTAATCTTCTTGGGGTGACTTTGCAAGAAAACCTAAGCTGGGACATTCATATTAAAAATATTTCAATCAAATTTTCTAAATTGATAGGTATATTAGACAAATTAAAATGATATTTGCCAGTAAATATAAAAAGTTACTTTGTATAGCTCATTAGTGTTACCATACATTAATGATGGTCTAATGATATAGGTTTTTTAATGTAAGAGAATCATCAAACTACACAAAAAGCGATTAGAATAATATGCTTAGCTAAATATAATGCACATACTGAGCAGCTGTTTAAGAAAATAAAAATTCTTAATTTAACGTAAGGTAAGTGAATGTTTCAGTGCTAGAAAGGTCCGTGTTGTCCATATTCGCTGAGGCTGGCATGTTAACATTCAGCGTCATGACTTTGTCTTCTTCTGGCTGATTCGCAAACTAGCCTGATGGCCAAATCTTGTCAGGCGGGTTGTCTTCTCCTGGGTGTGTTTGTGAGTGTGGGACAGAAGAGCAAGGTCAACGGCCACAGTTTGTTGCACACAAGATGTATTGGAGTCTTTGCGCGCGAAACATTGTGATATATTTCAACGACAGTCCAGCTAACATATAGAAGAAAAATACATTTTAATAAGTAATAAAAAAAACGTTGGAATCAACCTTTAGGCATCGCTTATATTGGAAGGAATGGCTCAATATAATTAAGCGGAATAACTATTTACCAGTAGAACCCGGTTCGTTTTTTTCTTATAACTGCCACGAAGCAATATGTGGCCGTGTGATATTGATACTTGGTTGTGCAAATGCAAACGTTCTCATCGCATGAATGAACCCCAAAATGGTAGACTTGTTATACGAATCCATTTTTGTTTACCTTCTGTTTTGCATAACCCCCCTAAAACAATTCAAACTAAGTTCCTTTTTCAAAAATCTCACACGCACGCATGCACCTACTCACACAGAACACGCGCACAGGCGCACACACGCACGCGCACGCGCACACACACAAGATAAAATTAATTCATTAATTCGACCGGTGGTGCCATCTGACGGTAAGAGCCAAACCATATGTCTGTGGCCAAATTCATCTCGGTGAGTCGGATGAGATTTTAGAGCCGGTTACCTATCCTCGCGGTGACAGGGTGAACGTTCGAATAACGCTCACGGTATTGGCGTCGAGTACGTGGCAACGTTGACGGGAAGTCTCGGTAGGAACGTCCGCAAGAAGGTGGGGCAGTAGGCGACTGGCTGAAACTGAGACGGAATGCAAGGTTAACTAAGTTTAGGAAAGGGACGCGACGACAAGGGAAGTATTACATGCAAAGAAACCAATGTGTTGGCGAGGAAGAGATGGACGGAAGAGATGGCCGCCCGGTCGGAAGAGCAGACGGATTACTGCCGTTGATACGCTGCAGTTTTAACAATTGTGCTACTTCCTTCAAATATGAATAAACAAACAACTTTATTGGGTCACTAACTGCTGGTTTAGCTGCATAAAATATATGTAATAATAATAACTTTATTTATACACAAAATCCAAAGTAAAACTCTGTTCGGCAGTGTTTCGTACAATAAATTAAAATGCTAAAGAATAAATATAATAATAATAATACAAATAAAGTAAATAATACTAAATCAAATCAAATCAATTTATTTTGCAACAACAACAACATTACAGTATACATACACAAAACAACCATTTAAAAATAAAGATGTGTTAGATGGTGGTCACATGGCATGTAATATGTCGTCTTACTGTGACCCTATAAGACTTTGTACACTTAACTAGAGAAACTATATCAAATATATGAATTTATATAAAATATGAAGTGCCACTGATAGCTAAATAACTAAATAAAACAAATAAATATGTGCATGTCGATTTGTAGATTCCCAGTTATACAACTCCATTACTTGTACACATACTTGGCATAGTCGAATACCTTTGTTCTTCCAAATATTAGACTCGGCTCTGCATGATAGATTGAAGAAAGCAACATTATCTGTATCTTCAATTCACTCGATTATTACACGGATATCACTGAAACGGACAATGTTACAACAATGTAAGTTCAAAGTATAACTTAATCGTAACACTTACGAGCAGTGTAGCATCTTCTTCGTAGTTGTAATAGGGCGGAAGCCTGACGTCGCTGTGCATGATGGGATAACATGAACCTACGTGGCGACCCGATTCTTGTTTCCGCCACTTGGCTCGTCTATTCTGAAACCATACCTGGCCGCCAAACCATAGAACACAGCGTTGTAAGAGGCAATGCATTGTTCACAGAATATGACAGAGTTGTTAATAGTTGAATAGATGCAGAATTTTGCGACCACAACGTTAAGAATGTTGACTGTTTTTATATTCACACGAATATGTTGAATGAGCTAAATACTTGATATGCTGTAAAATATGGAGGCTATGCTGAACAGAGATAAAGAATGCCACGTGTTTAAAATTATGATTTGTTAAATTATAGCGTCAGTAGTGCCTTGCACACATGCGCACGCAAACGCACACACAAAGTACCGCACACATGCACACACACACACGCGCACGCATGATATCTCATTATCATAACTCCTGTTCTTGTTTCGCACGTGCCCCCCTTGATGATTGGAATATTGCGTGCCCGCAGACCTTTTTGAATCTGCGCAATCACCACCCACCTATATACCTGGAGACGACCAATCACCACCCACCCATACATGGAGACGACCAATCACCACCCACTTATACTTGAAGACAACCAATCACCACCCACCTATACCTGGAGACGACCAATAACAACCCATCCATACATGGAGACGACCAATCACCACCCACCTATACCTGGAGACGACCAATCACCACCCACATATACGTAGTGCTACACGTGTCATGTGACTTAAGCGAACTTACGCCACCATCATAGGCGTGTCTGGGGAGAGGGGCTGGGGGCACGTGCCCCCGTAGATGTTTGGAATATTGCATGCCCGTAGATCTTTTTGAATGGGCGCACGTGACCGTGAAGATATGGCGGCGTGGGAGCGAAAAATGTTATACACCATTTGGTTCGGCCGCCAGTGGATGTTTTTGTTCCCCCCAGACCACCCTCTCTGGATACGCCCCTGATCATCCCTTCGCCACCATGCCTACAAACGTGACGTGAACAAAGACAATTAATTTTCAGTTACAAATACTCAGGCAACGAAATCAGCTTTAAACATTTCGAGGCACGTTTCTGTTTTGTTTGATCCTACGAATCGCTGCGCACCAAACGAGCGCAGAATATGATCGGCATTTTTTAGCAACACTGAGCAAGAATAGAGTGGACGTATGCATACTATGTTTAGGCAAACCAAAGTAAATCGTTATACAGTATATCCTTTATAGTCATACAATATATCCTTTAAAGCCCAGTTAAGAATCACAATACCATTTACTGCTGTATAATTGTGTGTTCATAACTGTGATTGTCTGACCTTACATTTAAAATTAAACTGTTAGTTGCCTGGCATATAAAAAAATTGTATATCACGTCAGCCCATTAAAAAAGTATACGGGTACGCAAAATTCCAAAGGTCTAGGAAGGGGCACATGCCCCCCAGCCCCACCCCCTCTGTTCCACCTATGGCGCCTGCCAAGTTAGATCTACGTGGGTATGCCCATGGCACGCAGAGCCTTTTCCAAACCCTACTATGTTGATTTTAACAGTCTTCAGTTAATAAATGCCATATTCGTCGTCACGTTGTTGGGGGTGAGCAAGCAATCTGATTGCCGATGATGAGACAACCGTGCTGAAGGAAAACTTGGTTATCAGCGCCCGGTCTCCTCTACTAGCAATTAGTGGCTATGCATTGATGAAGTTGGCAAGCTTAGAAAACTGAATTGCCATTTATATGCTTAACCTGTGTATCACGAAATAAGACAATCTGAATGATTCTCTGTGATGTGAATATCTACTTGACGGGGTCGGAAAAATACAAGGAAACGGTACTGTAAGTAGATTATTATGAGAAGTCACTAGGACGAAAGAGAGATTGCTGTAACAGAACGTCGCGACAGCTTTATCTACGGGTTTGGAAACCATACGACGTGCAAATAATATTAGCCACTGTGTACATAAGAGATTACACATGCATCGCTAATTGTGTCTACGACTGTTGCTGCGTGATAACACCCTCACGCCATCTGCAGCATGATGAATATACAGTGTAATTGTATCGACACTACTACCGCCAGGTACTGAATAGTGATGAATACATCGCGGTGCATTTCGTGCGAGACACACCAGGTGCTAACAACAACCGTAAACGGTCGTTTTTCTTTGTCATGTATAAGGATACATTCGATCATTGTAAGATGATAATATTAAGTTTCGACAGCAACAACTTCCAGGGCCACGATACCTGTATGCGCGTTTCCTGCAGTTTTATCTTGGATGCCAACTTTTCACGCATGAATACGTCTGGGTAGTGCGTACGCCGGAAGAGTCGTTCCAACTCGAACAGTTGACCCCGAGAGAATGTCGTTCTACTTCGCTTGAGGGTCCCTGGATCGCGTTGATCGACGATGTCTGCAACGATTTGCTTCCGTCTCCGAACGCTGGCTGTCGTACTATATCGCATCCAGAAAATATATACAATGATAGTTATTTAAAAGCCATTGCATGTGATTGCATGGTCGCATGTTAATACGTTCCTACTTCCTAAAGCAGGTGTAAATTGTCTCGTTTGACAGATTGTTTCAAACCGGTTTGCTAAGATATATGTACACTATCTATGCTATTGCATATACACCTACGTAATCACAACAACATGAAGTCCATAGATATGCTGATTTGTTGGAATATGATATTTGACATGACTATGAAACATATTTCGGCTGCGGCCAGTTTGCTGCCGGAGACTGTATGAAGAATGTAAATACTAGCAAGTTTCTTATAAACAAAATCAGGCCAAAAGAATATAGTGTTTCTCGTTTTCTCAATATCGTTTTGTTGTTGCATTGTTTTGGATTACCTGCAACGTCCGCTAGATGTGTTTGTGTACTCATCGATCGTACACAGCGACTTGCAGAGTGCCGACACGGTCTCTGTCGAAGCTGGTTTATTGATATCACTCTTTCGCTGAACAAAGCCTTCTTCGATATTGTTTTCGGCCATCGTAACACATCGGCTCTTATCTCCGCACTTCTCACCCTTAGTCACTCGCTGGTTGTCAAGGCTGTCTGTAGCCACATCATCACAATGACCGCCCTCTCCGTGACCAATATCCTCGGTCAGGTTTAACAGACGACGAATCGAAAAAGCACCCCAGTGCATTTCTTGTCCCCCGGCACTTGCTCTTGCCATGGCGTTGGTCTTGCGAAAGAACACACACGAGACCTGTTTTAACGTTGGCTCCTTCATAGAGTCGACCGAAGAAGTATGAAGCCATTTCGACACAACTGACGTCAATGTGAGTGAAAGAAAACGGAGAGGTTTCAGAGGCATTAATTAAATTCCACTTGCAAGCAATCCGTGAGCATCGGTTCTGTCATCATCTCAGTTCTGGCCCGTCGTGCTTGGGTGTGCACACTCGTCGTTTAAGAAAAACAATCTGCGTGTCTATGGCTTCATGTTGATTACAAGGACGTGATGAGCTTTCACTGGTGAAGCCGTTTTGACAGCATGTCCTATTGATTGCCATTAATACTGATTATTAGATACATTGTGTTCTCTTTAGCTAACTGGTTTATTAATCTTTCTGCGAGCGTTTGTATACATGCATGCGTGCGTGCGTTCGCCTTTGCGTAAGCGTGCTTGTATGAAGATTCTGATTGCAGCTGCGACGGGTTTAGATGTAGGTAATGTCACTGGGTAAATAATGACTGTTTAATAAATCACCGACGTTGATTAGAAGGCGGAAAAAATATATTGCATACCATGAATGTTAGCTAGCGTATTTAAAAAAAGTAATATGGTACATTTTGTTGTCTATCCCTATTGTCATGACAGGACTATCACTATTAATTATTTGAATTATACTTAAAAAGGCAGTTCAATATATTTATCCACAGCCTTCGGATGAACGTGCTAGAAAATTAGATAGGTTCCTCGATTTATATGTTAATTTTTATTGATGTAATTAAGTCAAAACGAGGTGCTTTACTGTAATATGACACAAATAATTGTTCAAAACATCCATTTGGTTTTGATGTTCAAACACTGAGTAATCAAGTATATGGGCGGTGGTGGTATCTGTTTCATCTTCAATAGATCTGGAGATCACGGAAGATCATTTGGCTAACTGGGTACTGACGGCAATAACAATGTAGCCGCTGGCTCAACAGGTTGTAATAATATTAGTGGAAAAATTGAAAGGCACTGATGTTGCAGTAATGTTAAATATATCGTGATATTGACTCCTTATCTAATGGTTTATATACAACATAGTCAACTATCGTGTGCATCTGATATATCGTAATTAAATTAAATTTAATGCAGTACTATTTGTATTAACAATCTGGTATTGCTATCTACACACGTATGTATTTATAGCAAAGTTTTTCTATGTATGATAATATTATATGAATTAATATTTGATATTCACTCGTCATCAAATATACTTATCTAATGGCCGATACGGGTTGCGCATTTAGTTTGAAACCGACATGCATGGACTACGTTTAAGACATCGATAGGCCAGTTGTTATTATTTATCTAACTATTACTATCTAGCTTATGTGGGTAAGTTAACGGTTTCCTCCTAGACTGCATCTCGGGTGCCAAAACTGATTAATCTACGATCCTTCAAAAAAATAAAAAAAACTGTATTTCTTTTCAAATAATGTATCTGTGGTCAGACTCTCTTCCCGGCACACGCAGACACAGCCGAGCGAGAACGGTTTACGCTTGTGTATGCCGGGAAGAGAGTCTAAGCGAAACAAGCACCAGTCTGCACTACGTGATCATACCAGTCACGCCCTCTATTGCATTGTTCTGCAATGTCGTACTATGGCTGCCGCCATCTACTGGATTCTAACAGCCACACAGCAAAGCTCTGAACCCAGCCAAGGAGAGCTTCATAATAAATTTACACTAATAATAATAACGTTAATAGCACTAATAACAATATAATATTATTATAAATAAGGGAATGGTCTCATCAGATACAAATGTCCTAAAATGTATAGAGTGTCTTGGACTGGTTCTAACCGCCAGCAGAGGGAAACTGAGGAAAACATACACTAAGCTATTTTGCGAAGAGTTTGATGTTGAAATGATCGACTTCCATTTCCTAGTGACTAACTGACCCATATGGAAACAGCTCATCTATGATCCGGCCGACCATTGATGAAAGATAAACCACCGACAACCCCAGCCATTACGTCGTGCGGGACATATGATGTCGAACCTTCTCAAAATGGCGTCCAAAACCATAGCCACAGTATTCAACTGACGTGACATGTTTGGTAAGACAAAACACCTTTCAAGCTGCCACTTCTGATGTCGTGTTGTTGCGTTAAAGTGCATAATACATGTTTCACTCGATATTGTCGGCAGGGTGGCGACTTTTTTTCCCGTGCAATATGTGACGTTGATTTGGATCAAATCTGCTGAAACATTTTCGCCGCCGCATCGGCGTAACGTCGCCTTATTGTAACCTGAGCGGGGGCACATTTCCAAGCGTCTAGGGTGAAGGCACGGTTAGGGGGAAGCCTCGGTCACGTCGGCCCATTCAAAAAGTCGACGGGTACGCAAACTTCCAAAGGTCTAGGACGGTCCCCCAGACCCCCCCCCCCCCCCAGACCCCTCTCCGTTCCACCTATGGCGCCTGCCAAGTTAGATCTAAGTGGGTATGCCCATGACACACAGAGCACAGAGCCTTTACCAAACCCTACTATGTTGATTTTAACAGTCTTCAGTTAGTAAATGCCATATTCGTCTAACGTTGGGGGTGAGCAAGCAATCTCATTGCCGATAATGGGACAACCGTGCTGAAAGAAAACTTGGTTATCAGGGCCCGGGCTCAGTGGCTATGTATGGATGAAGTTGGCAAGCTTAGAAAACTGAAATGCCATTTATATGCTTAACCTGGGTATCACGAAATAAGACAACCTGAATGATTCTCTGTGATGTGAATCTGTACTCGACGGGGTCGGCAAAATACCAGAAAAGATTACTGTAAGGAGATTATTATCAGAAGTCACTAGGGCGAAAGAGAGATTGCTGTACCAGAACGTCGCGATAGCTTTATCTACGGGATTGCAAACGATACGACGTGCAAATAATATCATCCACTGTGTGCATCAGAGATTACACATGCATCGTTAATTGTGCCTACGATTGTTGCTGCGTGATAACACCCTCAGGCCATCTGCAGCATGATGAATATACAGTGTAATTATATCGACACTACTACCGCCAGCTACTGAATAGTGATGAATACATTTCGTGCGAGACACCCCAGGTGCTAACAACAGCGGGCGGGGGGGCGGGCGGGCGGGCGGGCGGGAGGGAGGGAGGGAGGGAGGGAGGGAGGGAGGGAGGGAGGGAGGGAGGGAGGGAGGGAGGGAGGGAGGGAGGGAGGGAGGGAGGGAGGGAGGGAGGGAGGGAGGGAACTCGCCCTCTTTTTGTCCGAAACGTAACAATTTATGTTAGCCAGCGTCCATATCCCGCTCAAGATTTATTAGCAGCGTTCATATCCCGCTCAGGATTTAATGTCATACTGACGTGCGAGCAGAAACGTCTATCCCATCTCAGTTACATCACATTGCGATGTCTCAGTTACGTGGAAATGAAGACGTCCATAGATGTCTTTCTCACCATTACACTTTGATGTTCCTGTGACGTTTCAGTGCCGTTTTAGACAACAAACAAACTACTACCTATATTTCACTTCACTTTGCCACATCGCTGATACGTAATTTCGTTTGTCAAACAATGAAGTACCAACACACACACACACACACACACACACACACACACACACACACACACACACACACACACACACACACACACACACACACACACACACACACACACACACAGCGACGTCACAAAATACCTCAATACGACGTCTCATTAACGTCAATGTTTTTTTGTCGTTGAAGAGATTAGTACCAATCACATGTGTTCATAACGTAGCAACAATCACGTATGTTCACGTCAGTCTATGACGTAGGAACTATTCGTTCGTCTACACGTATTTGCAATGCCACGTTCTATGCGTACATTTTGTTACAGAGAAAGACGATAAAAGTTGTATAAGCATCAACATCATCAAATCGTCATTTAAATAATGTTTAAAATATTTACACCTAAAAGCCATTTGTTTCATAATTCAAGACCATATTAATATTTTTAAGATTCATAATCTAAGTCACCATCGGTATGCATATGATACCCAGATTTATATTTCTTCATCAATGCCTAATACGAATTGCTCCTTAGTTTTCCTGCTTAGTCAGTACGTTACACCTGCCCTTTCAGCACGAAATCTAGGAGTTATCTTTGAATATAATTTCAATTTTAGACGGCATATATCCCAAACGTGTCGCTGCTGTTATTATCATACTCGTGATTTGCAACGTATTCGCCGTTATTTGCCTCTTTCTGTTGCAAAACCTATCGCAACTTCCCTATTGCAATTCCCTTTTCACAACATTACCCTTAAGGATATCACCAGGTTACAACGTGTACAGAATTGCTTAACTAGGGTTGTGGTTTGGTCTTCGCGGTTTTCTCACTCAGTGCTTCTCCTGAGGTCTTTGCATTGGCTTCCTGTCCGATAGCATATAATTTTTCAAATCTGTACTATTAACTACCAGACACTTTCACGTAAGCAACCAGCATATTTACATGAATTGCTTACTCCTGCAAGAAAGTATATCCAGCTTCGACCATCTAGTTGTGATTTACTTTTTGTTCCTATAGAGACAATACTAATATTGGTACTAGGACATGTTCTGTTGCTGCACCAACTCTTTGAAAAATGCAATGCTCCCTCTTAGTGTTAGATCAGTTGAAAATATTACACACTTTCGCCGTCATTTAAAAACTTACCTTGATAACCTTGCATATCCACTTTAGCTCCATGGCATAGAGATCCATTTGTTGACGACTTTAAAACGGCTTATCAATTCTGATATTGACTAACCCTTTTGTATTGATGCTCCTCTAAGCTTGATTTCCGAGGATTTAGGTGCAAAAGAAGTTACCGTACCATTGTTATTATTATTATTAAAACGTCTCTGTCGTTAGTCTTATATAATTTGTAACAACAAACATATGTTTGCAAGTTCATTATACGATAACCAGTGCTGAATCCATGTTGGCAAGTTCATGATTCCCATGTGTCCGTGGTTAGCTTCACTGTTAGGTTTAGCAATGGTAAAAATATTCAGCCGCAACTCTACGTACTTAGGCGCAGGAACAATGGGGGGAGGGACAGACATATGGTTTTGGTTCCCCATTAAATCTGAGCCTTTGAACGCCTACCCCCGTAATTCAATATAATGACCGACAGCTGAGCAGAGTGATGCTGAAGCTCCGGTTCTCAGCTCACCCAATACTCATTTCGTTCCCCCGCCGGTGTCTACGTACCGTGCCTGGGGAGACGTTGGTCTGACTTGTATCATTGTAGTGTATTTTTCGTTTCTGACATCCGTGGAAATGTCAAAATATCACACCTATCAAGTCTGACCTGTTTTTACTTTGCCAAACTGTTTTTACTAGCGTCATTACTTGCAAATGTCCTCTGTGGAATCAAAGCTATGTTGTTTGAGAGACGGACTGTCCCATAAGACACGATCAGTCAACTGATGTATATATAACTTAGATAAGAAAACAACCTTTCTACAGAAAAAAGCCAAGGAACATATACTAAGCTGCCAGCCATTCACATTTGGTCTTTAACCAATATCCACTGAAATGTACGTTTTCTAAAATAGACGAATTAGGGCATGTTACATAAGCTACTTCTCCACTAAGTTTTTGGTGGGAAAATAGAAGATTACTGAATGCCTATTTCGAATACTATTAGGTGTGTTCGGCTTCGTTGCAGCTGACTGTCGAATGCAGAAGAAAACGAAATTAATCTGCTACGAAGTCAATTTTCATTTCAGTCTATTGTACACGCGTATCTGTAGTTTCTGTTCATCCAAGAGGTTCTAAAATGGCAATGAGATATTTAGTTTTGATGTATATCCGTTTAATAAAGACTGCAGGATCATTTCATTGGATACATTTAAGCGGGGATAAGAAAGGTAGTTAGTAGTTTAGTACGTTTGATGTTTTGGGCACATTAAATAAAAGAATGCCGTCAGAGTAATTTATCTTACTTACTTATACTTACGTATGCCTGTAACCCCTATTGGGGCATAGGCCGCCAACAACTGCTGTCCATTTTTTTAATTTCAATTTATTTTGAGAACATGTATACCGAAGTGTTTTACATGTTGTCCACGCACAAGAGTTTACTAGAAACACAACTGACAAAAATAGCATGGGAACAGTCGATGGTGATGGAAGAAGGAGGGGGGAGACCAAAGCAAAGATGGAAGGATATGGTAAGCCGATAACTGGAAAGTACAGTTACGTACGGTCGTGGATGGAAGACCGTCACAGAAGACCAAGAAAGATGGACACAAATAGAACCGGACGCGCGAGTGGCGTGGACCACCTCCCCTCTAGGGACCAGAGGAAAGGAAATATGATTATATAAAGGTTGACCAATTAATTAATGATATTTTGTCAGCGAAATGCGTACTACCACTTTAGCGAGAATCGGGCGGTCAATAGAAAAGATGTATGGTGATGTATTTGATGGTTTCTGAGAACAGCTAGAATTAGACTCATCTTTGATATATCGTCACCGAACCACGGCACCACGAGACCTTCTTCAATCGTCTAATTTAGAACATGTTCATGCGTTAAGTGCGTAGGTGTATTGCCTTCGCAACATCTTTCTTTCGTGCCTTCCGAAATCCACCGGGAACGCGTTAGATGCATTGCCTTGATGAAACACATGACCTGTGTTGATAGCACTAGCGAATATACATGACAGGTATTAGTAGCTAGATAGACTGGACGGTATTTGTTTGATCCACGTAGAGTTTTTTCGTTCATTGTTGCCTTGACGTCTGTGTTGGCGTCCTGTCTGTAACATGAGGGCGACTAACAAGTCTCGACCAGCATCCACTGCCAATAATTATGATTTAGCTGTGACAACAGAGTTGTCTATGAAATGTAGAATATATTTGCCAAGTGCGGCTCCAATTTACATTGATCGACAGAACCATTACCAGCCCAGCCGACATGGACAAAACAAACGCGTTCGCTTCGGGTTGGTCAATATTGCGTCTTCGAGCTGCGACGTTCTGTTGACGAAGTGACAACGACGTTTATTACATTCCGGGAGCGATTATTAAAATTGCAATGTCACTTAAAGCACCTACACCAGCATGGTCAATACAGTAGGCCGACGGACAGGTCATTGTATGTTTCACTAATTAATGTGATATGAGTTCTTGCGTAGCAACGGGTATGCGGTGAATTACCCTACACAGTGGTTATGTTATGAATATGTTGTGAGTACATGTGGATATTGTTTGCACAAAATATACCGCGGATGAGGTTTTGTGTGTGTGTGCGTGTGTGTGTGTGTGTGTGTGTGTGTGTGTGTGTGTGTGTGTGTGTGTGTGTGTGTGTGTGCGTGTGCGTGTGCGTGTGCATGTTCGTGTTCGTGTGCGTGTGTATGCGTACGCCAGGCCGTGATTGCGTGCGTTACAGAGTGTGAGCGTTTCCAACCATTTATAAAATAAAAAACAATACACGATGATCCATACCAATTTAGCAAATGATATTCCTTTATAAGAAAAACTATCTAAATTGGAAACAATCGTTCGAGCTGTATTTAAAGAAAAACAGTACTTATACTAAATAGGTGAGTTAGTAAGTGTATGTGAGTGCGCATTTGTATGTGCGCGCCTGCGTGTGATGAGCGTCACCGTAAATGTCTGCGTGCGTATTTTCATTGAAACATTGCATACAAATCAGGTCATGTGCGTCACAGTGGTCCACAAATGTATCTTTGGTGATGCGGCGTTTACGTTGTTTCGTCGCCATTTTCTGCGATTTGAACATCAAATCACAGTTTTTCTGCCGATTTGCGTAATCTTCTCAATTGAAGAACGTCATATAGGTTCAGCTGGTTGCATTCTTGGCTAATAACTATGTTGACTCGCCTAAAACGGAACTGCAGGTGGTTACGCAATCGTTGATTCGTTTCGCTGACGAGAGCAGTAAAGCTGGCGTTGTAGGTACCTAACATAATATTGCACATACTTTCCTGGGACGGTATAACGTCTGGATGAGTAGTCTTCGTATCCTGGTATTAGTTGGTGATTATAAGGGTATCTGAATCAGAATAACCTACTTGATCATAAGATTATTCGGCTGTATTAAAAAACAAATTATGGTCGTTAATGAAAACATTGTAATTAAATATATAATAGTACAATAATTACAACTAACATTATCTAAATGCCAATTTAATCTATGTGATCTTAAGTAATGGTCTCTAACTAACTGATTAAATGTCCTCAAATTCGTTTGCCCATCGCCAATCCGGTTCTTTTAGATCGAGATGTGTAATATGTGCATAGTTTAACTAGTGTGCACAGTCGGTTTAATAAAAAAATGCGTACTTATTTTTTAATCGTCAAAAAAAGAGTTGTCGTTACACCGGGTATAGCTGGCGAAAGCCAATTGCGCTGTCGACCTCTTGCGCCACTTCGGACAGGTGCTTTATGCGAGATCGGCATCCCACGCATTCGAAAACAATAATAATACACAATTGTGGTTTGGCGTATAAAAATGAAGACTCCAAAGTTGTTGTACGAAGGTACGTATTACACTATCGCAGTTAGCAACAAGAATGCGTAGCCATGTATTAATTCAACGAAAATTGTAACTTGCGAACGTCTACACTCGACTCGAGGCTGAGCCTAACTTTTAACTCTAACTAAGTCTAAGCCAGTAACCATATCAGCCAGAGATTCAGTCAGAGACTGTGACAACGAGCATAATATTTCATATGTATTGTAATTGGTTACGCAGGATCTTGTTAATAAGCTATGTTATTGCGACAATACATATAGAGAGCAGATGACGTGAGGATGCGAAATAACAAGTAACATTGGTTTGGCAGTAGCGTATCCCCCTGTTGATCGTGCAAGTAACTTAGTCAGGGAGCATCCGTAATTTCGTGCAACAGAACGTCAAACACGGGAGTGCTATAGTGGTGATTATAATTATTAAAACAGTGTTTTGTGACTCACATTTTGATATTATTATTACAATAATGTAGTATCAAAATGGTTTAATTTGCATGATTTGCAATGCGTTGATTTGCATTGTATTTTATACAAAATAATTAAGATTTTTATATGACAACAATGATGGTGATGACGATTTTATTCAAAATTGAAATGTAAACGTGTAAATACATAAAATATAAATACAGCTAGAGTACTCCATATATATGGATTACACAAGTAAATGCTCGCGCTTGATTCCGTTGTGGCCCTTGATGCCTGGCTATAGTATGTGTAATTGGTATCCTGTGATACCTTTCAACTGACATATGCCAGCCATTCTTGTGTATTTACCAATATGTGTATATATTCTCACCACAGCAATATATGAATGCATAATACGTAATTTGAATTATGATGTTGCTAAAGGTTATACTGCAACCCAAGAATGGGAATGAGAGGAGGCAGAAGAGGGGCTAGAGGCGGTCACCTGGGTCAGGCAGACACAGGGAGGATACATAGTCTGCGGAAGGCCCACATTTGATCAATCCAGATAATTTCAAATTTATAACAACCACATAAAGTTATTTTAAAAAAATTATGTGCACATTTAAATACACAATTGTTTTCATACATATTTTAATAATAATATTTTGGACATGGAAAACTAAGTTGACTTCGGCACTTGTATATTATACCCGCAGTGTATCAACACAGACATATTAATACACCTTTAAAAAGTATTTTGTGTATGGCGATGACACCGAAATACGTTTATAAAATAAAGTATTCTTTTCTGAAGAATTATTAACCTTTGAATATTTGACGAGGACAAAATATACTGTTAGCATCACAATAACACCTCATTTTGTCATTTGCAACATTCACCTTGACCATTCAACTCATGGCAGATACTGACAAAAAAATATAAATGTGCTTTACTGATGCTTTACTGATTAGCAGAATTCAAATCAGTATATAATATTGATTAAGATCAGGCATCACTGTAATGAAATTGAACAATTTTAAATTCATGTAATGACAATGAACACCTTATAAAAAAATAGTAAAATGTTATCACCGTTTTGAAAAAGAGCATGTTCTACTAATATCTGCATGCTATGTCAACCCACCCCCTCCCTCCTCCAGAACTACCCCGAGAAACACTGACAGTTCCTACGATATCACCATGTATAGATGCAGCTGTAGTAGAACATTTCTTGCTGCCATTTTTCTTGTGAAATGCTGCAGTTAACACATCAACCAGTATTTTATATTTACTAATTATGACAATGAACACTCCATAATTATCTACTCCCAACATTACAATGATACCTGATTTTGTTTACTGAATATATGTTTTTTCTTTACAGGCGATTGGACTAGTGTGCTTAGTACCACTAGTTCTCCAAGTTAACATGGCATACTGGGCAGTTACATTTGTCCAGAATCTCGGACACGATCTACTGCCATACAGCATGCTGTATATTAACGGTTTATCATGTGAATGTTCACCGAGTGATCCCAATTGTGTCGTGTATTGCATCCGTGACAGATTCTCCAGTGCCGATGGGGTGTACACAGGCTTCCAGGTCAGTCAGTTAGCTTGATTGACTAGAAACCAATGTAGAATGCAGGTTGCTCGACATACGAATATGGCGATGTCTGACTAGCTCTACATTCTTCGGTGAACTATATCGGTTTGGATATCGATGACATCACAGTATGTGTTCGCTGTCTTCGATGGTACTGCATATCAGCTTCCTGCCATTTTGTTGTATAGCGCTGTACATCCGCATCTACCTATACCGGAGACAAAGTGACATTTAGCATGGCTCTGACATGTATGATATTTTATATGTGACGACACATTTATCAAAAGTCAATAATACAAGGTATTTGCATTCAACTTTAACTTTTACCAGTGTCCATGACAAAATTCATAAATTATCCAGCACTGTTACAGAGGTAGGGTTTCATTGTCTTTGTTTTGCTTATAGTCAGTGGCAGCCAGCTGAGTTCTTGCAACATACATCTGGTACTTGTTATATACAACACAAGTTTGTAATGAAGAAATGGCATTGAAAGCCTTTTCAAATTTTTCAACTACAATCTGTTGATACACTGACAGCAGCATTTTATTTGTTTAAGTTCTCTACGTATGTATCATGAGGTCTGTTATTATACATTTCATGCCAAGTTTCATTTTTCTAAATTATTCTTTTTTATCACTTGTTTATATTTTCACAAATAATTTACATTACATTTCACTTCGGATGATGATTATACATAATAAACGGATTGGTGACAGAGTAATGTGTACCACATTTGACAATACTCGTTTACCTGAAGGTGAAGAGCTTTGACGCATACATCTGCATGTGGTGTTGACACACCCCGAGTTCTGAAAATATGGTACATGTATTAATAGTCAGCACTGATTGTTTCTAACAATAATCATTATGATGTACTTGCAAAAGTTGCAATGCAATGAACGACCACCTGCCAAATGAAACCAATGCCAACGTTCAAATGCTACCTATATATATATATATATATACATATATATATATATGTATATATATATACATATATATATATATGTATATATATATACATATATATATATGTATATATATATATATACGTATATATATATATATATATATGTATATATATATACATATATATGTATATATATGTATATATATACATATATATATATATGTATATATATATATACATATACAGCTGTATATATATATATATATATATATATATATATATATATACATGTTATGGGAATTACTTTTCACGGTATTGAGGGGCGCTGGTTTTCTGAACATAACAGAAACTCACAGAAGGGGCAATCAAAAAACCTGGTGGAACTATTGGAATATTATTTTCTTTGTCAATTATTAAATACCAAGACTACATACAATTACAACTGAATACAAATAAAATTTTGAAATGTCCAATAATAGTAAGTTTTAATATAAAAGTAATAGATTAGTTAAACTACTGTTACATTAGTATTATCCCAAGCCTACTTAGGCTACCAACCTACTACCATATATGACATAGACATAATATAGTCATATTATCATTGACATAGGTATATAATTAAACTGATTAATTAACAGTAACTAATAACAAAAAACAAAACGTTGTAATAATATTAATATTTAATTGTTTTTATTTATTTAATATCAGGGAGGGTTCCGAGTTTGTACAGAGGGAGTCTGACTGGAGAACAAGATATACATAAAAGACGTGATCTGGATAATAATAACGATAATACAACTTGTTGACAACACTACTCTCTGTCAACATGTTTTCCAGCGAGGCATCGCCAACCTTGCAAACTATTGCGATAATTACGATAAGAGACCCTAGTCAAACGTGATTTGGCGTATGGTCTGTTGCATGCCATAGAGAAAGGTCACGAATAATTTACACTGTATTTTGTTGAAGAGAAGCTTCCCCCATGTGAAGAAAGTAACGTTCAAATCCGAGACCCTATACATAAGAATAAATCATTGGCAGTTGCCCAATAATATGACACAAGCAGGAAGCAGTCAAAATCGGGGAAACAGACCGTTTTAAAGACAGATCGGACATAATGCAAATAAACAAACAGATGCCAACAGCTTCCTGAAGTACGTGTCACGTAAAACAGCAATTACGTGACACGTAAAATAACAATTACGTGACCTGCTAATGACGCTCTTTGCTATCACGAACACGCTGGCTTGACGACTGCGTTCAACAACGTTAGTAAACCCGAGTAATTCCTCACTATATCTCGTCATACAAAAATACTAAATTTTTCATTTGCTAACGGACCGAATGACAATGAATATAGTTTAATTTGGTCAATACGTACAAGAACCAATGGCAAAATAATAAATATCGTAAAATATATATTGAGATCTAATATGTGTAGATCAACGTGAACACATTTATGGTGGAATTTGTCAACAACTAAATAAGATAATAATCAATATTTACATTTGTAGAGAAGAAAATTTATTTATACGATGTTACTGTACTGACCAGGGAGACTCTCACTAAGACCAGAAGGTCGCTATCGTGAGAGCTACCCTTAAATATTACAGCGTTGGATTAATCAATAATTAATGAATTAAGGAAAAATAAATGTCAATACCAGTTGTTTATATTTGTTTATGAAATTGAACGTTTTATAAATTGAATGTTTTGTTTACGATTTGAACATTTCGTGAGGGCAACATTAAATTTGTGTGCACTGTTTCGGGCTTGTTAAACACGACGTGGCGGGCAGGATGCCCTCAACATAACAAATTAATAATTTGAGGGCGTTTAAATTATGCGAAACCTAAACTGGCTACATATCAGTAATCCATTGAAAACAGTTTCATATTCCCTTTAAATCATGTCTGTTTAGTCGGCTTGCCAAACTCAACAAAGGTACAGACATGAACATTCTTCAGGGTAGTTCATTTTTATGCAAATGAACTTTTCTTTTTGACATATCCAATAGGTGATTTTACAATGTAGTTGAAGAGTCTTTCGTCATCGTAGCATGCAAATTTCTTCAGTACATTTTACATATAACGTCATCTTATTATAATCGAGCTTGCGTATGTAGTTAAGGTTCCTGCGTCATAGACTTGGCATCACGGAGTAGACGCAGACACAGTAATGCGTGTGTCTACTGTCATGCCTATAGCATAGCAATACGAATATATTATTTGACAATTCTACATTATCACAACTAGGGTAAATCGATTCTCCTACTTTCGTCATTTTGAACAAACGGGCATTTTTGTTAGTATGAGATAATTCCCTTCGTTTCGATTGAGTGATGTTTTGGCCTCTTTGTTCCAGATGGCGTCTTTTATATGTCGTGTTCTTCGTGTTGGCTTCCTTGTCTACTATTTTGTACCCTCCTAGTCTATGATGTGATTTTCTGTTGTTGCGTGGTCCATCATATGTCACATGTACTAGACGTCTGATGAAAGACTCTACATCTACAAGGTAACATTATTATTGGATATGTCAAAAACAAATTGTTTGCTTGTTTTCGTAGTTGTGAATACTTTTGCCGTGAACCGCATGTGCTTTCAGCCTCGGCATCATCATTTGAATGTGCTCCGTAAAGTTAACAAACACCAAACATTGAAGAACGACGTCTCGACACTAATTCATTCTACCACATATCACCCAATCGCCCTACAATATATCACTAAATAACGCTACAATCGTTCACTAACCGTTCCACATAAATTCATTAAATCGCGTTATATATGGCTTCTATGTCAAGAAACATGTCTACATGCTAGCAGTAAACATAAATCATTGGAAAAGTGGTTGTAAACGTCATTAGGCACACCTGGTCTCTGTCTACTGCGTTACCAATCACTGTCACTGCTGTCGCGCATGCGCTTATAGCAACGTCCGGTGCGGAGGCGGCAGCCATAAGTTCTGTGGGTAAAACTGTCATGGCTGCGGTCTCGTATCCGGGCGTATGATTAATAGTATTGGTCATGTACCGATTACAAATACTAGACGGTGCAGCCAATGCCAAACGGTGTATTATATCAGTAAGTACATGTGTAACGTTACCGGGATTGTACCACAGCCGCAGCAACGGTACAACGTAGTATGCAAGCATAGTTTTGCTCGCCGAAACAACCGCCAATTTGTTTAAATCGGCAAAAAGTGTAAACTAGTTTCAGATCAGGAATTAATTGTTATCAACAATAATTAAAGGAACGATGTATGTTCGAAGTAAAGGACTTACATACCGTTATTAGTGTGAGTAACGCGGCTATTCCCGGGAGGGTCCCCACCTTAGAGGCGGAGCTTGTAGATGTAAGTGCCCGTCAACTAAGATCAATAAAGTGTTTATTGAAAGTGATAATTTGTAAACCGAGGTATGTTATATCACAAATTGTCGTACATGTTCCGTTTGTCACTGTGTATGATATCATCTGTGTTTAGATTGTGCTCTCATTATGCGCCTCTGAAATTGGTTTCCAGTGACTTAGAGGCAATATAAGTTACCTGATTACTGTTATTATTAATATTATTATTATTACCACGCACACTATTTGCAGTCCTGCTTCCGCATGGAATAATTAGTAACGCGTTCAAATTAAATTGCACACACCATACTACGGGCTTATTTATCACTATATATATATATATAGTGTTAAATAAAAACAGTGGCCTGCCTACCTCAGGCGGCGCCTTATGCATATTTGGTCACCATACTATGGGCTTATTATATATATACATATATATATATATATAGTGTTAAATAAGCCCATAGTATGGTGACCACATATGCATAAGTCGCCGCCTGAGGTAGGCAGGCCACTGTTTTTAAGCAGACTTAAGCCAGTCTGCTTACAGTTTTGACCCCCCCCCCCCCCCGGTTGCGTGGATAATACCTTTTATTTTATAATTAATTATGCTAGTATACGTAGTATAACCAGATATATGATGCTATCAATAATTATTTGTACACAAAATCTTTGATCATTTTGAGAGCATTGTTCTCAGAGGTTGTATCATCTATCTCTCATAATTGAGCAGTCTGCGTATGCTGCCTTTAATGTACACATATTTTCTAAAACTAGATATCATGCAAATTTGAGATTTGGGTTCCATAGATTGCTTTTCTTTGACATATCGCCAATTGTTAGATTAGGAACCAATGGTCCAAGGTAACGAATGGGCATAACAATAGCGAGTGAACCTCGACGTCTGGGAGGAGATGCTGCCAGACTGCCCCAAAGTTGTCAATGTAATAATTATAGGAACGTGTATCCCCGTAGACGATAGTGACGCCTCCTATAGGCAACTGATTGGTTCATTCAGTACATGTTCCTCGAACGGCAGGAAGCACCCGATGAACTCATCTGTACCCATTTCCTCACAGTCGTTAATAAATCATCTCAACGCATCCCGACCAGACAGATGTATTGCTTAGTTTGGCTGATGGTTGTAAACCGGAAACAACAAACTTCGTTCTCGTTGGGACATCGAATTTAGTTGGAATGGGTCCGTTATTTCCTAATTACTAACAATACTGAGGGATGTGTAGCAGATATACTGTGTGGGAGGTGGGCCCGAAACAGGTGGGAGGTGAGCCATAAAACAGGTGGGAAGTGGGCCCTAAAACAGGTGGGAGGCGGGCCCTAAACAGTTGGGAGGTGAGCCATAAAAGAGGTGGGAGGTGGGCCCTAAAACAGGTGGGAGGTGAGCCATAAATCAGGTGGGAGGAAGGACTGGTGGGAGGTTGGAAAGGGCATCTCAAAATTGGTGAGAGGTGGCAGCTTGGCCAAAAAATCAACCGGGAGATGGGAAGTGGAGATCCTTACCACACCCGCTCGAAACACATGTATAATCTAAACAGTGCATCTTGATAACAACATTCGCTAAAAGAACACATATTTAAATGCTTAAATGTATATTGTTAGTAGCTATTAATGTTTGAAACATGCGGAACGTTAGTCTAAAACAACAAACTTGTATAGGTAATATATAATAAATAAGAAACGCCAACGGTGATCATAATTAAAATGTAATCCTTATAATACATGTGTATGTATATATATATATATATATATATATATATATATATAATACATGTATGTATATATATATATATATATATATATATATATATAATATAAATGTATATATATATATATATAATAATAATATTATAAGGATTATATTTTTTAATCATAGCAGATACTGCGTTCACCACCATCGCGGAAAGTGGCGGTTTTGTGTTGTTAGACAAATGCCTTTCAAATCAACTTTATCCACATGGATCACCAAAGGGTGTATCATTTAAAGGACGCGTGAAACAATTTTACATTGCATCCTAAGTTTTGTAAAAACGAAAGCTGTTCGCCATCAGGTAAGATGTTATTAAAGTGCGTTAAATATGAAAAGTCAATACAATGTATATGCAATTAAATAGTGTAGGTTGATGATATTACAAGTTTTTGAAATGGTAGACAAATTCACATATTAGGTCTACTGTTTTATAAACAAATATGACGTTCGATTTCGTGAGGTATTATAATTACTAACTTGAATGTATTCGTACGTTTCAAGATAAATATACAGTTAACACCCCGTTAATGTCCTAAAATGTCGGAGCAGCGCTTCCGGTAACGTCATAAATAGGGAGCATATATTACCAGGAGCTTTGAATATAATTACACCCGAATCACTTAATGACGCGTCCTTGAACAATCGTAAACGACTAGAGGTTTCATAGCAGTGCGCTTGATTGGGTGTACGCGTGGGTATTTATTCTGTGCCGGTGTCTGTTAATTGAGTAGTTATTGTCCCGCTACTAGTAACATACCCGAGGCGTAATGTGCGGCCTGTGTGTGGCAATCATTTTGCGTTGTCGTTTTTCTTTACCGGCTGCTTGTCAACACAACTGCACAGCGGCGGCAGTGAAACCGATTGCGCGGCAATGAGGGACCGGGTATTAATTTGTGCGACTGTACAAGACAAATGGTGAATCATGGATGAAACGCCTAGGCGTGCCAGCGAGAACAACACTTTTAAATGCGAGTGCACAGTTAAAAGACGACCAGCCGTCGAAACGCACACGCATTAAACCGTCATTGTTCATATTTTTAACATTAATGTTCACTGTACTAGAATACACATTTTGATGGCACGTGTTTAATAAGTTCAAAACATTGGACGCAAAGTGAATGTTGCTCTTAGTCAGGTTCACAATATTAACATTTGTAAATTTTTTGGGAGATTTGTAAACCTATACATTTTTGGAAATATTATGATATAGTGAATCTGAAAACCAATGTTTCCATTTTTAAAGGTGTCTTGGACTTTTAAAATGGTGGACACTGAAAACTTGTATTTCTCAATATATCAGCTACTAAACCGCCCAGTCTTTTGATTTTGGTAGCTAAACCTACAAATTGAGGGGCAAGGAATCCAATAGGATCAATTACAGTCACCTAAGCTGAAATGAATTACTAGTTTATGACAGTTTTTCCCAGACTTCGTGAGCTGCATGTCGTCATGACTACCCAAAGAGGCCCGGGGACCTCCATTGAAAACTATGGAATAGACGATGCCTGGATAGCAGCTGATGTGTACGGTTCTGCGACAACTAGACATATCCTGAAGGGGGCACACTACAAGCGCTCCCTGTCTGCCCACATATACTCATATGTGGCACTGTATGAGATGGCCCTGGAGGAGTTCTTCAAGAACAACCGACACTTGAAGGACGTGTGTCTGGAGGCAACAACCGAGGTTGAAGATGCCTGCTCAGAAGTGCGCAAACACACCAAGGCTGAATCTTTGAAACGTGCCAACACCCATCTACTCCAAGCCTTGGCCGACGACGATGTCGTGAAGACGTTCCAGGAGTGGGAGGCACAGAGATCCGAGAATGCCATGTTCAGATCCATGGTGATGTACCTGCATCGAGTGGAGACGATGCTGTTCGTTGTAGCAGTATCCCGTAACGCAGACCTAAATCTCCATCTTGAAGTAGGAGAAGAATTGAGCAAGGTGGTTTTTGCTATGGACTGAATATAGTATAAGAGACTCTGGCCACGTTACATACCTGACATGCACGCACTCAAGGCTGGCCACCCAGAGACGTGGAAGGAACTTGAATCAGGCAACATATCGGGCACCAAGACTGCCATCCCATTTGTCTCCATTGGGGCAGACCATGCCTGTGAACATCCGAACAAGCCCATGAAGGTTCATTCTGGTCTCATCGGAAGCTCCAACAATGTCAATGCAAGACAAAGCTTCTTCCTAGTTTCTCCTGAACTGTCTTGCATGGCAAGCGAGTTCAAGGGTCAGTTCAATGTCAAAGACAACAAGACTAGTGAGCATCATGATCTATCCACGAGTGTGGTCAAGCGGGAGCATGATGCCATCAGCAAGTTCAAGGCTGCCATAATGAGTCATGGCAATCCATTCTCTGTTGAAGGTCGCACGCTATTTAACCTGATTACTCGTGCATACATTGCAAGCGAGAAAGTTCCACAGATCCTGAACATGGACGAGACTGAACAGAAGCTGTACGAAGACTATGTGGCAGAGAGGATAAATGGGAATGTCAGCCTGTGGGTACCTCTCAAGAAACAAAACAACAAGATATACATGTCTGGCAGCAAGACGTTTGCAATCAAGATCCGTGACAAGACAGTAGATCTGCGGGAAACCAAGGAAATGTATAACAGACTGGTGGTCCTTGCCCGGTCAAGCAGAGATATTGACCAGAAGCACTACATCAGCAACTATGAGTTCACTCTGACGCCAAGGGCACTGTTTGCTCCAAGCGGCTCAATGTTGCCATGCAACGACAAGTCCAAGCGCATCCATGTCCTTGAGCAGTTGGCAACAATAGAAACTCATACCAATAACGCTACAGACGGCTACAAGCGAGACGCATTTAATGTATCAGATGATGGAGCCTTGGACTTGGTTTCTGCTGAAGTCGATGGTCCCCATCTAAGTAGGAAGATTGTTATCGTAGATGGTATGGTGGTTGTCCAGAAACTGACGAAGAAGAAAGCAACCATGGCGAGAGTGAAGGATCTCAGTGATAGTTCCATTGACAAAGTGATGGACATCACAAGAGGCTATGATGAAATAATTATAGTCTTTGACACTTATAAGGTGGATTCACTGAAGAGCACAACCAGGGAGAAGAGACATGGAGGGAATGACTCAATCCAGTATCAAGTCCGATACGATACCAGCATGAAACACATCACCATGAGCCGTTTCCTATCCCATGACCAGACGAAAGGTGATCTCACAGAGTACCTGGGTGAGAAAACTCTACAGTACAACCGAGATTCCCCCAAGCTGGTTATCACTTCGGCGAACAAGGAGCAACAGGGACAGTCACTTTGAAGACAACCACAACGAGGAAGCAGACACCTTAATGATCTGTCAGGCTGTCTGGGCAGCACAAAGGAGCACAAGGGAAGGTGTTGAGCTGATGTTCTTCTCGCCAGACACTGGTGTCCTTGTGCTGATCATAGTTAATTATGATCTGCTGCTGAAGATACGTCGATGGCGTTGGGGCGTGCTGTTGATTGACCCATTCTGGACAGCTCTCGGTGCAGAAAGGGCCAAGGCATTGTCGGCATTCCATGCCTTCTCGGGAGACGACACTATAGGGAAGTTTGCAAGAATAGACAAGGCTACATGGTTCAAGATCTTTCTTGAGGCCGGCGCTTACGTGGTCAATGCCTTGCTATGTTATCAGCAGCACTTTGAAAATCGTGTATCCGACGACAATAGTTATGACTAACATGCAGTATACCGGGTCACAACAATATTATAACAAACCAGACATATATGTGAAATACACGCAACTGTGTAGTGATGCTTCTATGATAGTTATAAGATGTTAATACATGACAATACAGGCACATACTTGTTTCCAATGTACACATGTGTTTATACGCTATGCTACATGCATATCATTCAGTCATAACATGTATAACAGTCATAAACTAGTAATTTCGTTATGCTTAGGTGACTGTAGATGATCCTGTTGGATTCCTTGCCCCTCAATATGTAGGTTTAGCCACTAAAATCAAAAGGATGTGTGCTTTAGCAGCTGATATATTGAGAAATACCGGTTTTCAGTGTCCACCATTTTTAAAATCCAAGATGGCCACCAAATATACCTTTAAAAATGTAAACATTGGTCTTCAGATTCATTATATCATAACGTTTCCAAAAATATATAGTTTTGCAAATCTCAAAAAAGTGAACGAAACACATGTGTTTATACACAATGCTACATGTAAATTATTCAGTCATAACATGTATAACAGTCATAAACTAGTAATTTCGTTATGCTTAGGTAACTGTAGATGATCCTGTTGGATTCCTTGCCCCTCAATATGTAGGTTTAGCCACCAAAATCAAAAGGCTGGGTGGTTTAGCAGCTGAAATATTAAGAAATACAGGTTTTCAGTGTCCACCATTTTAAGAATCCAAGATGGCCGCCATATATACCTTTAAAAAGTGTAAACATTGGTTTTCAGATTCACTATATCATAACGTTTCCAACAATGTATAGGTTTGCAAATCTCCAAAAAATGAACGAAAATACATAACAAACCTAACTACCTAGTGAAATGTTCAGATTGTAATCAAAAGAATCAGTTTATGAGCAGCCGGTATTGGCAATTAATTTGGAGGCAGGCGTAAGTACCTGAAAATAATTCTGAAATTAGAGATAACGAAAAGCTTTCGCCTTAAAGGGCCGTAACCAGAATTTGTTTTTAACTTTTTAAAGGGATTCATATTTATCGTAGGGCCTGCGTGTCAATCAAAAACGAGTCGAATGCAGACTTCTACGTACAACGATCCTCACAACAAACTTGTTTTTTTAATCTCCACAATAATGAAATCGCTACTATTACACTTTCTGTTCTTTTTCTGTATGTGTTGTTGTTGATGGTTTCATAGCTTCCAAAGATAGTTATTTGTGGCTGCAAACATGCCATCGTTTAATAAAAATACCATAACTTGGCTTTGAAAACACGAATACTACCACATAGGATGAAGGCCGACGAGCTAATAAATATTTGGTATCACCGTAATTTTCAATGTTATTATTGCTGAATAATAACTGCCGTCAAGTGGCAGTTTTACACAAAGTTGGATCGACGATTTTTAAATTGCACTCTTAGTTAAAACGCACTGTAACTCAAAAACGCCAAATATAAACAATAATGTTACTGGCTAATATTTTCATATAGCTTAATCATCATTGTAAAACGTAAATCGGTTGTTGCAAGTGCAGTGTTCGCGGAAAGATGTTCAAATTGTTCCAGTATTAAATAGGCAAAGGTTCGGCAACACATCCAGGAATAACTCCGTTGCAAAAGCGATTTTGCAAGGTAGGCTACAGACAACTAAAAGGCGGACGAAAGAGATTTTAAGAAAACATGGATCGACAATGTTCAAGAATGGACAGGTCGCGGGAGCTGCGCTGTTTATAGCCATTCAGGATGAGGTGGATTGATGTGGAAACTTCCGTGCGTGTGATACACCGCGATTGACACGATCAAGGAAGAGTGGTAGAAAGAGGGAGAGTGAGGGGGAGGAGAGGGAAGGAGGGGAGAGAGGATAGAGGGGGAGGGGGAAGGAGAGAGAGAGAGTGAAAGAGAGGGGAGAGGGAAAAAATGGCGTGACAACTTAATTAGATACACTGGTTGGATAGAATTGTTCAAAGTGGACATGAAACCGGATGTCTGAGCTAAATAACCTGTGCAGATCCGTATAGGCTTGGGGTGCGATTAGTGCGTACGTCCCTCCCCCCGCTTAGACAAAGCTGTGTTGCTCGAGGTATCAAGGAAGGGTTGCCGTTGGAGGTTTTTTGTATTCTCAATGGAGTGCTGTTGGAAATCTCACAGGGGTGTATTTGGAGGTGGAGGCACCCTAAAACAATTCCACTCTAAGAGTCTGCTATACACATACCTGGATGACATGGAACTATCGATGCCTGACTGATGGTCTTTGTACCTGTTTCCACACCGACTCTGGTGACGAAGATTGATGCCTACCACAGGCCGCATCATTAGAACAGTCACCACTGAAGTGATTTCAAGTGACAAAAAACACAAGCCTCGAGACAAGATCGAGCAGCATGCAACAGAACTAATGAATAGACCGTCCTCTGTTGAGGGAGTAGTTCTCTACTGCCGTGGCGTAGCGAAGAGGGATGTACAAGAAGAATCAACACCTTTGAATGAGGTTGATTTGGAAGGAGACAGTGTGGATATACGTGAGAAGAAGAGGAAGGAAGGAGACAACTTGACATAATCTCACACACTCATTCACTCACTCACTATAGTTATCACCCACTCCACTCACTCCACTCCACTCAATCCACTCATTCCACTCTCTCCACTCACTCCACTCACTCCACACACTCCACTCACTCCACACACTCCACTCACTCCACTCACTCCATTCAAAGCCCATTAACCACCGGAAATTTCAAGATAGCCGCCTTATTTAAGAAGGCCGTAATTTTCTGACATAAAATATTATTTTCGCCATAACTCTTGATAGAATAGTCCGATTTGATCTTTGTGTCGAATCATATGTTTTTAACTACACAGAAGCTGCATTTATAAAAACAATATTTCAGAGGCTTCCATCATAAGTAGCACCATCACTTAAAATACTAACAGAATTAATCATCGTGGTTGTAGTAATGGTAGTAGTAGTAATAACAGTAATAATAGTAATAGTAGTAATAGTAGAAGTAGTAATAGTAGAAGTAGTAGGGCTGAACTAGTTGAGGGTAGCATGCTGAGGCTCTCTGCATGTTATTGTGTATGTCTGACTCCGGTCTAATGTGCACGAAATATAATCCCTGATACTGAGGATGAATATAAGAAAGAGAAAACCGACTCAACTATGGAAGAGAGTGTATGTCAAGGCATAACCAGGGCACACTGGTGACATCAGTGCTGTGAAACACAGCATGGGGTTCAGTGTCAGCTAAACTATCTTCCTACAGCTGTGTAGTGATACATGTAGTAGTTAGCAGTAGTATAGTAGTATATGAGCTAAGGATCCCAAATGCTATCTAGTGAGCTCCCTGCCTTAAACCCATTAAGTATTCCCTAAGATAGCCAGTTCAGAAGAATTATCATTGAAAAGGCAAACTGACTGGAGCTAATATTGTATGTGTCAAACAAAGGATGAAGAGTTGAAATCGTCTCCAATCCACTACCCATGTAGTGCTGAACATGATGGCTATCTGGCAATCTTGGAGAAGTATGTAGTAATAGTGTATGACAGGTCCAGTACAGCTCGTGGTGGTGATGATGCAAGGTTCAACATGTTTGATCGAAACCAGAGACCAAACGTACGAAGTCATTCACCCCACTGGAGCTGCTCTCCTTCAGCATGTCGCGTGCCGCCGACCTGGCAGGCTGCATATGGAGTCAGTCAACAGTCTGCTAACCAGAAACCCAAGTCCTGCTGACTGGGGATGGACAAAGGAAGGTGACTTGTGGCAGATCGTCTGGACAATGTTGCCACCCATTGCACAGAGTTGTCAGCAGCTGACCAAGTGTGGATGCAAGAAGGAATGTTGTGTAAGATGCACAGGCTATGGCTTCGGTCTCACCTGTGCAGCTGCAGATGCCAGGATTAACTCATCATCTGTATCCTTGACTCGAGGTGTGCCGTAAGTGCACAAAGACAATGTATGGGCAATATGGACGAACACTACAAAGCCGTGTAGAACAAACAGGTTAGTACTGTAATGTTGAGTTAACACTTAGTTTATTAGTGTTGTAAGTGCAAAGGCATTAATAAAGGACAACCAAGTACATTTCTCACGGACACTTTGAAGTCGTAGAAAAATTTTGACTAATCAGTCGATTGCTTGTACTGTTGTTGACGTGGCGGAACATCTGACCAGAGTGACTCACAGCTATTAAATGGCGACATAATTATTGTGTTGAACTCCATTTGATAGTTCTGATGGTACAGTAACATGCACATGGCGAAATGTGGGGTAAGCAGATGATTTATAATTATGAAGGTGCATTACACATTCCTTTTGCACTGCTTAATGAATGACAACAAAATGTACGTTTAAAACTGACATTCATCTTGTAACGTATAACTGCATCCCAAGCCTTTTTCATATATTCTGCGAGAAATGACAGAAAGCTGCATTTGGGAAGATTTAGAGATTTAAGTTCAGCTTCTGCATAGTCACAAACATATGATTCGACACCAGGATAATTCAAATCTGACTATTCTATCAAATGTTATGACGAAGATAGTATTTTTATATCGGAAATGGCGGCCTTCTTGAAAAATGGCGGTCATCTTGAAATTTCCGGTGGCTAACGGGCTTTTTTTCTTCTTCAAAAAGTGGTCCCTTATGAGTGTCCATGCCAAGTTTTGTGATCGTATCACTATTTGAAAGATTGTCTCACTTATCTGCTCCACTAGCAGTCCGCCTACTTTTCATGGTTCTTCCGTTGGGCGGCCACGTTTCCTTTTCCCGCCTGCTGTCCACAATAGGGCTGTCTTGGGCAGTGCTCCACTGGACAATCGGCAAACATGTAATAACGATGTTTAGACATTATTTTACTTAACAAACAAAACGATGAACTTAGCAGGTAAATCGTGTACGCATGTTGGCTCAACTAGTGTTTCTTTTTCCATTAGGACATTTTGCAAGCATATGCAAGAATAGCTGGCGGTCCGAAAATAATTTGCACGGAATAACTGTGGCGCCTCTGGTAATTTCGTATTTTAAATAAGAAAGTCCAGAACGGTTGGTTCAGTACAGAATGCGTTATACTAAAATATCTAACGTTCAAATAAATGGGAATGCTAACGATTGCACTTTTGGCGTAGATAGACAGGAGATTGTTTCCGTACTATCGCGAAAAGACCAGCCATTCATGGAAACGTGTCCTACATTACTGTGTCTACTAAAGCGTGGAAAACAGTAGCCTGCGTCATAGAAAAAAACCCAGTTTGTATGTGTCTTTAAAAGCAAGAACGAACATGCGTGTATAATTTGACAACTTTCTGTCAACCGGTGATCCCTTGGTGAACTGTTTTCAACGTCCACCTCCCGGTGAATAGAAAGGAGCTAACTCGAATAAGGGCTAGTAAATGAATGACGGCCACTCCGTCTGGAATGATAAGTATGTCTGGTATCTGGAAGAAGAAGTTGTCGTAGCCTGAGAGCAGGCGCGACCTTCCAATTACGGATAGTTCTAATTGACAATAACCCATTTACTCATGCGTGGGTGATAATCCGTTTTGGATTAGCGATATGCACCGAGTGGCTATGGTTTTGTTGTTGTCATAATACTGTAATCCCTCTAGACAGAGACGTCTTGGTATTTCTATTCGGCCTTCCGGTATGCTATGTTGAACGATATTGTACAGGTCGATCATGAGCCAGGGAGAGTGTAGAGGACAGTGATAGATGTGCTGTTCCCACCAAATTCTGTAGGTGGTCCGTCCTCTCTCCCCCCTGTCTTTCTCTATCTCTCTCATTCTCTCTGTCTCTGTTTCTGTGTGTCTCTAACTGTCTCTATACATCTCTGTAACTCTCTGTATCGCTCTGTATCTCTGTCCCTATGTATATGTGTCTCCGTGTGTCCGTGTCTCCGTGTGTCCGTGTCTCTGTGTCTCCATGTCTCCGTGTCTCCGTGTCTCCGTGTCTCCGTGTGTCCGTGTCTCGTATCTCTGTGTCCCTCTCCCTCTCTCTCCTTCTTTCTCTCTCCCTCTCCCTCTCCATCTCCCTCTCCCCCTCCCTCTGCCTCTCCCTCTCCCCCGCCCCCCTCTCTCTCTATCGCTCTCTCTTCACGCCCTCCTTTCCTTCGTCCCTCTCTCTTTACACCATTATATCACCGCCTCATACTGTATGACCAGATAAAGGAACTCTGTACTTTTGATTCACTACCAAATCTCCTCCGACGTTTTTTTTCTTTCTTCTTGTGTAGACTTCTTACATTTTTGTATCTTAGATATTATATCTAAATAGTGGCGTGTCTATAGGAACTCTTTATGGGGAAAAATTTTTGGCTTCTCTTCCTAACGGTAATCTTTTTGATTCGAACCCTGACTTCACCTTCAGGCTTGAAAAACATGTTCTTGAAGAGTAAGCATGATGTAAGAAAATGGTTTATTGTTACAAAAAGCGGAGTGGATTTCACTTTTGCAATTCATGAATATTCGTTAGTTATTAAAATTATACTACTCATTTATGTTTACTATTAACATTATGCATATGTGATATTGATGTTTTCGGAAAGTGCTAATGAACAGCAATGCACTTAAACTTTCTCCCTTTCCATGCGAACTTCGTAATTTTTTTATATGTTCATGTTGTGTATATCTACTTTGTTCAAATGGAAATAAAGAATTAAAATTGAGAAAATTCACGCCTGCCTTCCGTTACACTTCCAACAGCGTGCCGCCATTACCATTGTTCTTTGTCGGGCGCCGTCCTTCTCAGTTTAGCCCTACGCGCCCCCGCTAAATACGGGCACGCGGCCATTGTGAAAGTGATTGCCAACGGCGGTGGTGGCAACGACGGCGGAATCTCGCTTGCTCTCATTGATTGTCGCGCGCGGGAATCAATCGACGAAAACCGTTCCAACTCGCTCGCGCTCTATAAAAGCTCGCGCCTGCACCTACGTCGCCAGTGGCCGATTGTAAGAAGAAGCTCGCTCGTCCCGCCAGTGGCAGTTAACAAGACAAGCAGCGAGCAACCAGGCGTGACTATAACCTGTCGGACATCGAGCACTCGTCTGAGCTACGTACGAACAATTGCGGTAAGTCGTGCGAACGTTTCCGGATTGGCGCATGATGCCATCTGGTAGCGATTTTACTGCTCGACAAAAATGTTCTTCAACTCATTAGGCATGTTGTGTTTGACTATTTCGCTCGGGTTACACATGTTTTATTGTGATGTGATTTTAAAGAGATTAATTGTGCGGCATCAATATTTTCTGGATGGTGTTTTGACAGATGAGGTCTATACAAACTTTGGGACTAAATATACGATGAATGTGAACATATTGTGAAGACGCAACACTTCAACATTTGCAACGCAGACACCAGGGTCGAATTGGATTTGTCATTTCGACTTTTGAGTAATTATAAGTATAACGTTTAATTGTATGAAAACCTATACAGGTTTTCATGTATGATATTATGCATATTAAGCACGTATATGCAATTGTATATTATATTTAATGAACCATGTATTTTGACGTTACCAACAACGAATTATTGGCAACAGAGAATAGAAGTATAGCGTCTGCTCTCGTGGTTATTCTCAATAAATGAGCATATGCTGCAAAATAGCCAGTATATGTTTGGTCTCACGACAGGTGATCTTTAATGGACCACGCACTACGGCCAGTGTGCTTTGAATCCTCGGTTTTACTACTCTGTATCGTGTAGTCAGTTGCCCTGTATTCGCACATGTTTACACAACAATACGAACACGCATATAGCATTGCACTTCGGGATTCGTTCCAGACGACATCGCGATAACCATCAAAACGCCGCCTGATACTGATTTACTGTCCAAACGCGAAACTAGGCCGTAATTGCGTGCGTCGCAGCGCTCGAAAAGCACAGCGCATTGCTAAAACACCACTGGCCTGCCTTTGCTAACAGACGCAAACATCACAGGGATCTGGGCGCAGACTTGTTCATTTAAATTCGCGTCGTTTCCGGTCGTCGATTTCGTCATTTAAATCGGCCCGAGTATGCACGCAATCGGCGCGTCGAAAAACGGAAACCTACGTAAGCGATCGTGTCCGGAAGTTGAGTTCAGAGTTCGGTGACGTGTGACACGCCGTGTGCGTTAAGCGGTTTGCGTGCACGATAGCGTGCAACGTGTGGACTAATCACAGAAGGTGCCCGAAATGGTCGAATATCACTTAGCGAACAATTTTCGAAAACTACATATTACACGCCCCTACATTTGAATTTTGGTTTGCCTTTCGCATTTCTTTCACGGTGGGTGTGAATTTGTCCAAAAATAGTCAGTCATCAGAGTTACGTAATTGGCGTTTAGTTACAGGTGATTATTAATAACTCCGGCAAAATATTGCCAATTTATAGGTCACATTCACGAATTGACGAATAGATGTTGATTTGATGTACGACGAATTAAGACAGGGCCTACAACATGTCAGAGTAATTTAGGCCTATAAATGTCGTAATACAAAATTTAATACAGAGTTACTTAAGAGAGAAAGACAATACAAAACTGTTTCATTCGATGATATCCAAATCATGACAGTTATTTCTGTTCAAACAAATATCTCGTTTAATATTGCTTACGTCATCAAACGGAGTTTGACATATTTGACTGATCCTAACGGAGTCTATATATAGAGTGGTCACGCACGTATTATACGAATCGCTTTGTACTTCACAGCTTCATTATCTTCTCACAATTACATAACTATGCAGATCGATTTGGGCGTTTTGTTTCCAATGTATGCTGTTATTATTCGATATACTGAGCATTGGTTGTGGTAACGTTATACGTTATTCGACCATAATGTTTCCAAATGTCACTGACTGTCTGACCACACATAGGTCATGGAGTTTTCTTTCGGTATAATTTATTTTCCGTATTCAGCACAATGCTGTTTCACAACCACAGTTTACATGCAACGCCTTTCTGCATTTGTGACCAGATCGTCTCGTTTGGGATCTTACCGTGCTGTCTAATGTCGAGAAATGTGTGTATATGGCGCATTTGGGCTGTGCCGAACATAGAGATGGGAGTTTGCAATGCTGGCTTGTACCTGTAGAATAATTTCATACATCTACAGAGATTTACACATGCACGATATAAAGTTTCACGGCCGTCTGGACTCGGGGGCCTGGACTTCCCAATAATTTGACAAGAAGTGTGCCATAACAGGTCGCTGGTGCCTGGGGGAGGCGGTGTGGTTGGTGCCTGAAGGAGGCGGTGTTGTTGGTGCCTTGGGGAGGCGGTGTTGTTGGTGTCTCGGGGGCGGTGCAATTGGAGAGCCTCAGTTCGCAATATTCACCTCATTCCGACGCTGTGAGTTTATATATGCGTAGACCTTCATGTCTATTCGTTATAGACTAACACACCACAATGATTCATTCATATATAACGCGCATACATATCCTCTCCGATGCACACATCTGCACACGAATTATGTCTTGGCAAAAAGTATAATATAATTATTTTGGTCATTTTTATTAAGAAATACTTGAAATTAACTGCCACCTGCAGAGGCGACAACACTAGCTAATTGCAAGGAACAAGACAATTAGCATGGCTCAGAAAAGTGTTGCTAAAAAAAATTACTATTTAATAGTAATAATAATAATATTTATTTTATAAAGCGCAATTGCCAATAAAATGCTCAAAGCGCTGTACAAGAATCTAATAATTTGTATGCCTAAAGGGTGCTAATTGCCCGAAACGCATCATATAAAATACAGGTGTCTTATTTTTTATGAGTGGCCCGAACTAGGAGTAAACATATGAATGTATTTATGAAAGACTATCCGTGTTTACAAGATGGTCAATTTTACATCATCGCGTTTCACAAATGGAATTTGCCCACTGTTTTCTGATTGGCGTCTTCGGCGTCATTTTGGTTTGCTCAATGACATGTCTACCTGTGGGGTTAGTTAACAATCCATAATTCAAATTCGTGTCACCCAATTCTTGGCAATCACTTCGGTCCTATTTACCAGATTATCCGATTACCCATACTTACCCTGCATGTATATAATTTAAGTTTAATGCCATACTATGCAGCGAATGATCTGGGTGCGGATTTTGTCGCAACTCTCGTTGACGTATCGTTGTCACATGCCTGTCGATTTCTGATTATAAATAATTTCAGTGTTTGCAGTCATGTTATTGCCGCACTCTTGCGACACATTGTATAAACATGCCCAATCGCTAAATAACCAAAACGTGGTCATTTGCAATTACGGCCGTATATATCGCATACAAAACACTAGTTTATGGAAACCAGTGCCAGCATTTGCTGGAGTTTTTGTATTGTTGACTGTCGACAGCAAAGTGTCTGTTTCACAATTGATTTGAACTGTAATACGTAAAATAGAAATATGATTCACTCCTCTGTTGGTTTACGTAGGCATTACGTGTCCTAGTGTTTCTACACACACGCACACGGTCTGTCGACGACTAATGGCATTACATGCATGCGTAATGGAGCAGTAACATTAACTTATTTACACTGTTATGTTGATAGTAGGTGATATCTCGTCAACAGCAAGACTAACAAATATGCATTATGTTTCGCCACCCGTATCGTTATATAGAACCATATCTGGGGGTCAGCAACAACATTATTGACGTATAGACAAGCTGTTCCGTGTACCCACGAGTGGTTACACATATACCCTACACTACCTGTGCGTGGTGATAGTTTACTTCTCTCGTATATGCACCATAAAGAAAGGACAAATGGCTTTTAGCGTCTCTTAAAAGACACAAACCCCTCTTTAGCAAGCCCGCGCTCTCTACCACTAAACCACTCTCACATACGGTAACGTAGATTAAGAAGTGCCTAACTTCCGATAGTACTTAATACAGTAGTTTGTATGTGCAGGCTCGTCTATAATGAGCAATACTGCAGACACAAATGGTCTCGCTCAAAAATAGGGTTGATCGTATGCATAACGTCTAGAAAAAGGTTCGCACGCATAACGCCACGTCAACATAATATGCATGCTTTCGACTCGTGGTAACAAATATAATTCCTATGCATAGCCAGCTATTACCAAACTATTATGTACGAACAAAGCAATCTGTTTTTGTACGACCAAAGTGTCGTCAACACTAAAATAACACATTATTATGTATCGGACGGTCGAATTTATATTGCTAACGTAACCGGTGTTATGTCTTAATTACCAAAAGTAGTTTTGCCTGATACCAGAGCCAGACATACACGTAATTAGAGCTGATTTCAATCAGCCAATTGCCTTGGTACTGTAGGGTTCTCTTGCAGTGACCTCATCTTCCCCGATGTACATGTCGACAGAGTCTCGCGAGGCGCGACACGTGGTAGTGTAGGATAAACGAGATAAATAATTGTTTTGAGAAATATAAGGTATATATATACACACACGCACACACGCACACACGCACACACGCACACACGCACACACGCACACACGCACACGCACACACACACGCACACACACACACAGACCTGCACACACACACACACACAGACACACACACACACACACACACACACACACACACACATAAACATACACACACACAGACCCGAACACACACACGCACGCACGAGCGCACGCACACACACAACACACACACAGCGCACACACAGCGCACTCGGGGTAAGTCGAACCTGCAGTGACTCATGGAAATACTTCTACTTATCAGAAGTTTTCTTATCAGGATCTGTGTTTTGTTTTGTACGCTGTCATTGGTTAACTTTGCGCGTAGTCTGCGCTTTCCAGATCCTCGCACTAAAACACGCACAAATAACGCAGTGTGAGAAACGTCGATGTAAGAGTAACCAAATACTTACAAAATCACTATATATCAGTACGGTAATATCGTTTGTTTCCGTGCGGGCGGACGGAATTTCATTGTTTGGTAGTAGAGATTTACGGAAAGAAATATGAGCGAGCGGGTGAATTCGTGTCGACTTAAACGAAACTTTAACTTTAAGAGAAGTCGACTTATGCGGATTATCTTACTATATGAGATACAACAACAGCCATGACCGAGAAGAAAGTCGACTTATGCGAAAATCGACTTAGCCGAGTTCGAGTTATGTGGAGTGCAATATATATGTATAAGTATATATATATATATATATATATATATGTATGTATGTATACATACATGTAATATATATATATATTATTTATATATATATACATACATATAATATATATATATATACACTGTATATACTTACTTGTATACACATACATACATACATACACACACATACATACCCGTATATATACACACACCTACATACATAATTATATATATATATATATATCAGCGGTTCGTAAGTTTTTTCGACTGCGACCCAAATTCTCGTTAGAGGACTTGCTTGGCGATCCATGCATTTAACAAGATACAACTAGTAAATATTATAAAATACAAAAATATATAAAATATGCACAACATTACGTAAAAAAGATAAATGAGAACATTAATGTTATTAATCTTAGTTGCTCAACGCGGAGGAATCATCAAATCGGTTCAGTTCATTAGATCATTGACGAATAGAACCTAGCAAATAGAACAAAAAGATGGCGGACGGGTTCGGAGATATCATACAATTTTGGCAGTGTGTGAAGGACATTTCACTAATTTATTTACTTCATATTTCTGATAATAACGAGCCACGTAATCGGATAGACAAGACACTCTCTCTAGACATGCTGATTAAAGCAATATTTGTATGCGAACGCGGGCGTTGAAAGGTTTGACGTGGAGTGGATCGAACACGTCACCGATTTGTCTGTCCAGTGCGCGCGCATGACACATTTTCGGAGGCATGAAGTAGAAGATTATGATTAGATCAAACCAAATGCATGCTCGATGAACATTTTATACCAAGTGTTCCAAGGATTTGAATTAGGGTATGATATTACATTACACGGCGTTTCAAATTCATGCAACATCTGGCCTAACTTATTCGTCTCGCATGATATATCTCATATACATAAACGGGGGAAAAAACGAACAACGGCAATGTCTTGGGGGGGGTGCTACTGAAGTGGTCGACCGCCACAAATCGTGATGCTCGGACACAGTAGGATATATTGGCTCGACGGAGCACCAAGATATACCGCGGTCTCGGTGAAGACGATAACTGCTTGTATACCGTCATGCTTGTGGTGCCAGTGCCCATACATGCGCTCACTGCAGGCTAGCGTCAACCGGAGGACCGCCGTTATCCGTCTTCCAACAGTCATCTGTAGGCAGCTAACGGTTCCTCTATCCAGACGTTTGGTCAGCGGTCAGTTGGAACTGGGTTTGACATAAACTTTCGTGTGACACTCCACAGTTGCTGAATTTACCAAACCCATTTTCGTTGCATATTTCCTGCTTTATCTTGGTGTGTCGGTTGACCTTGACTGAAACTTTTTAAATGGTTTCTACATCGTACATATGTTCCACGGTTTCGCAACTGGGTTCTGGCAAACGGACGACATTCTTAATGAATTCGAGAAGAGTAGACCCTACCAAACCAAGAACGGTCGCGTGGGAGATAAAGTTAAACACTACACCTAAATGCGCCGTCGTCGACCAGATTTCGCCTGTACTCATCTTCTGTCCCAAGGGAAATTGGCGGTGGCGAAATCAAAGTTCGACACGTCATTGGAGAAGGTCAAAATGGTACTACTCGCACCGCGGAGAGACGGATGCCTTCAATTCCTCCAGTGAGGCAACAGTCGGTATCTGCCGACAACGACGAAGGTTTCACTTCGATGGAGACGACAAGTGGTGGACTACTTAGATACCGGCGCATTTCCGAGACGGAACTCGTTGTGTGTGGCATTGAACACTACTGGACACCCATGTGTTTATGTGTTTATTTTCAATTTTCGATCACACTTTGTTCTCCTTTTGTGGCCCTATGTAGGGTTCTCGTGGTGTGACAACCCCTCCCCCTATATACTTATCGACTGTGAGTCACGCGAGGCGATATCCATACTAATTTGCGTGTGTACTATAAGATTATTGGTAGCCATGATGATATTTCTTGGGATCCTTAGATAATTATTCCCCTACGATTAGAAAAACCTTTACAACATATCAGATGATAAGTTTTTTTCAACCATTTGGGAGGTACACTTCTCTACAGACGGTTGTTTATCATACACGTTATACTGCACAATTTTGAAGTGCACACAATCTAAATTTCGTTTAAATTTTAGAATGTCAATGCTTTTCGTAACTGGTACCGGTATAACGAGGCATTTTATAGGTTTATCATAAGGTAATCTATGAAGAATTAAAGGCTTTTTAAACCATTTTAAGCCACGAATCAAGTATACCACGTGGTAACTAGTTATATAAACATTTATTAAACTCTTATTAATTTTATGAACTAAGAATATAAAGTTTCTATAGTATCTAAATCCATGCATGTATGTCGTGGAAATTCGAGCGATGTTAATTAGCAATTAATGTATATTTAGCGAGAGAATCGTTGGATGTATGACACGCACATAAACCTTGAAATCCAAAACCCGATACCCACCAATGTTGACGTAGCGCAGAAAGCGATTTTGCAATATCTGGTCCTAATAATCACAACATTCACAAGCGTGCGGGCAGTGTGTTATTGTCATTCGCTCTTGCATACACTGCTCTCATACTGTAACAACATTAATTATATTCACTTCGTTAACAGAGACGTCGTCTGAAACTATATAAAAATCGACGACCTTTCATTAGGTCCTCTTTGTTAGGTTGTCGCACACCAGGTGGTCACGAGGTGTGGCTTTATTCTCAAGAGAGTGATATCGATAGCTCTGGCATATCATATTTCCAATCGTGAACATGCTGCTAATAGAACAATCATAGGAATATTTGTGATAGCATTGGTGTCCGACCGTTCGTCTGACTGTTCTCCCGTCAATTCGTTTGTCCACCATGACTTTCGTTCGTTTTTTGTTCGTTCTTTCGTTCGTACATTCGTTCGTTCGTTCGTTCGTTCGTTCGTTCGTTCGATCGATCGCTCGTTGTAGTAAACATGTCTTAGCTACAGGATGGCAACTTCCGCTGTTTTTGAAAATTATACATCTGCGAATGACGCTAGTCCCAAACATTAATCTGTAGGTGCCACAATATGGTCAAATGTTCACCCGTAGTTGCCTGTGTGACGAAACGTTCACCCGAGGGTGTGTTTGTAGCCATGCATTCATCCGTGGATGTCTTTATATTCAATAATTCATGCGTAGATGAATGCTTGAACATAATAACATCCTTAGATGAATGTTCTATCCCAGCGATATCCACTTATGGATACTTGGTCACACCACCATCTTTTGAAAAACTCTCT